>APFE030550768.1:0-33877 GCA_000404065.3 Pinus taeda
GAATGTTGTAACCAGAAAACAGTAACAGTAACCAGACACCAATTCTGAACCCTGAACACTGCAACAATAAACAGAAGTAGCTAAAACATATTTTGTGAGACGTACACTACTTTAATATGTGAAACCTGCATGTATACGCTTTTGTATTAAGGCAAACCTGCGTATACGCTTCTTTGAATTACCTAACCTGCATGTATACGCGCCTTTGCAATCCCGAACTTGTGTACAGATCTATAAAAGATAATTTACCCTTTTCAAATATTCAGACATCAGTTATACCCAGATTACCAGATTTATAGATAAAGTCATGCGCCAAATATAACAGATCAAAAATCACACAAAGATACTTCTCTTCAAGCCTTAAGATCTTGACCCTCCAATAGAACTTATCCTTCTTCTTGCGCTCAGGTTCCTCCTTGGTTTAGATCCAGCTATGCACCATAACCCAATGACCAATATTCTAGATCTTGCTCTTCATAAGATATTCCATCATTAAGTGAATCACTTTGCCTAATGATCTCCTTCCCCTTTTATAGTCTTAAGCCTTACTCAATACCGCGGTCCAAAACCACTTAGAACCAATACTATGGATCCAATACCTGGGTTCAACACGTCGGACGAAATACCATGGACCAAAGACATAGGTCCAAATACCATGGACTAAATACCGTGGACTAAAAATAAGTTTTCCCACATGTATGCGCTTTTCTGTGCATGAAAGTGCATGCATACGTATATGCGCCTTTTGATTCGTCGAACCCGCGTGTATGCGCGACTTGGTTAAGAGGAACCTGCGTATATCTCTTTTTCTTTCATTCTGAGAGCTTGAACTGTGATCTGTCATTTGAGTGAGTTTCCATCAAGGATAACATTTGTGTCATAATGCCAACAATCTCCCCCTTTGGACTTGATGGCAACCCCAAGTCACTCAAAGTCATTCTTCCCCTTTGTCATCAAGTGCAAAGGGTTATGCTCCCCCTGAGTACATGCTGAAATCTCTGCTCTGCTGTGCTGTCAATGCTCCCCCTAACTGTAGGCAAGGTCTGCAAGAAGATGTTCTACGAGAAGAAACATGATTTTATACATCATAAATGACCTTCCTATCACCAAAGACTCATACATACATCCATCTCCCAACCAAGTGGGGATATACCGATATTGACTCATCCATCCAACCAAGTGGGGATACACCAAACGTTTACACATGATAAAACAAGAACATTACATCATCCATCTCAGGCATAGTGGGGAAACCAAAGTAGGCCGTTACATGACCTTGATAAGAAAAGAAATACATGACATAGAGACGGAATATCTACAACAAGACTATGATAGTCATCAACAACGATCATCAGCAGCATCTGTCAATCATCATTCAGACCAACAACCATGTTCTCCCTTTGCACCTGTTCCTCCTAAAACCGAAAACAACTGTTAACTTGAACCAAGATCTTCTAAGATAATGCCAACAATGCATTATTAGAAGTATATATGCTCCTCCTGAACCTATGCCAGATGGTCTTTGTCAGACCCATATCAGACTCTTTTCATCCTGAGCCTAGCCCACTGTTGTCTTCAAATCAACATATACGCGACTGTATCCACAGAAACTAGCGTATGTATGCGGATGCTCCACATGAAACTCGCGTACAACCACTTTTCTCTGAAACAAACAAGTTTCAACATCGAGATGATGCATCAACTACTCCTAGATTCTGTCTGAGGTATTCAAATGTCTCCCTGGTCAGTGGTTTGGTGAGTATATCAGCAACCTGTTCCTTGGAGGGAACATACTCCAATTTGACCTTTTGTTCAAGCACTTGTTCTCGGAGAAAATGATATTTGATAGGTATGTGCCTGGTCTTTGAATGCATGATAAGATGCATTGATATACTGATTGCACTTGTATTATCACATAAAATGGAGATAGGTGGAGTACAAGTGATTTGAAAATCTTGCAAAGTTTGCATCATCCAAAGGAGTTGTGTGCAGCAAGATGCAGTAGCCACATATTCCGCTTTAGCTGTAGATAAAGCAATTGAACTTTGTTTCTTGCTGAACCAAGATACTAATTTGGAACCCATAAAGAATGCACCAGCACTAGTGCTTTTTCTGTCATCCACGCTTCCTGCCCAATCTGCATCTGTATATGCATGAAGTGTGAGATCTGTATCTCTAGGATACCATAAGCCATAGTTTTGTGTTCCTTGAAGATATTTGAAAATCCTTTTAATGGCCTGAAGGTGTGCTTCTTTTGGATTTGCCTGGAATCTTCCAACTATTCCCACTGCATGCATGATGTCTGGTCGAGTACCTGTCAGATAGAGCAGACTACCAATCATGGATCTATAGGTTGGTTGATGTACTGCTGCCGAATTGTCATTTGCGCTGAGGCTGCATCCTGTTACCATAGGGGTACATACTGGTTTCGAATCTTCCATGCCATATTTCTTCAAGATCTGCTTGAGGTACTTGGTTTGTGATAAAAAGATACCATCTTTATTTTGTTGGACTTGTAAACCAAGAAAATATGTCAGTTCACCAAGCAAGGACATTTCAAATTCTTTTTGCATCACCAAAGCAAAGTTTTGACTCATGGCTTCTTCATTGCTACCAAAATGATATCACCAACATACACAACAAGTATTAGCAATTTATCATTATCAATTTTTATATATAGATTGCTATTTGCCGATCCTTTTGAAAAACCTTGTTGATGGAGGTATTTGTCCAGACGATAATACCAAGCCCTTGGAGCCCGTTTAAGACCATAGAGTGCCTTCTTAAGTCTGCATACAAGTTTTGGATCATTTCCAAGGATGAATCTATCTGGTTGCTCAATATACACTTCTTCTTCTAAGTCTCCATTTAAAAAGGCAGATTTCACATCCATTTGAAATACTTTGAACTTCTGAAAGCTAGAAAGAGCAAGGAACATTCTTATGGCTTCAAGTCTTGCAACCAGTGCAAAAGTTTCTTCAAAGTCTATACCTTCTTGTTGAGCATACCCTTTACAAACAAGTCTGACCTTGTTTCTAATAACATCTCCATTTTCATTCAGCATGTTTTTGAATATCCATTTTGTCCCTATGACATTCTTATCATTTGGTATAGGAACCAACTCCCAAGTATTATTCTTTTCAATCTGCTCAGGTTCTTCATTCATGGCCTTGACCCAACATTCATCTTTGCATGCTTCACTTACATTTCGTGGTTCAGTGGAGGAAAGGAATGCTAGATAGCTTGAAGCTTCTGAGATAGTTCTTCTTGTTTGTACACCTGCCTCTTTCTGCCCCAAACTTTGAGTTTTTGGATGATTCTTCTAAACGTACCTGGATGGAGTATTTTCTTCTACCCTTATCGTTCATCAAAAGTCTGATTTGATGTTGAAGGATAGTCCTCATCATCTTCGAAATCTTCTGATTTTACTTGTCTAGGAATATTTCCTTCTTCATCAACCACTACATCAATGCTTTCAACAATTTTTCCAAGTCTTTTATTGTTACACTTATATCCTTTGCTGTGGGGATAGTAACCAAGGAGAATGCATTCATCTGCTCTAGGTTCAAACTTGCCAAGGTTTTCATCAGTCTTTTTGATGTAACATTTGCTTCCAAAAATTTTGAAGTATTTTACCGTAGGAGTCTTACCATACCAAAGTTCATGAGGAGTCTGAGTGCTATTTACTCGGACATTTGTCTTGTTGAGAATAGTAACGAAAGCAAATGCAGATTCACCCCAAAAGGTTGCAGGAGTTCCAGACTCATCAAGCATAACACGAGCCATTTGTTGAACGGTTCTGTTCATCCTTTCTACTACATTTTGCTGAGGAGTCCTTGCAGTAGAGAATTCTCTTCTTATTCCATGTTCTTCACAAAAATCAAAGAATTCATCCGAGGTAAATTCCCCTCCTCGATCAGACCTGAGGCATTTGATTCTGCGATCTGATTCGTTTTCAACCAAGGCTTTGAATGCTTTGAACTTTTCGAAAGCTTCGTCTTTATGCTTCAGGAGTCCCATCCAACACATCCTGGAAAAGTCGTCAATGAGTAATATGAAGTATTTTTCTCCTCGAGGTGACCTTTTCCTGGATGGACCACATACATCAGTATGGACAAGTTCAAGTGGCTTACTAGCTGATCCTTCCTTCTCAGGAAAATTAGTTATGGTTTGCTTACCAAACTGACATGATTTGCATATTGTATCGTCTGGAATTCTGATGTCAGGGAGATCACGGACCGCTTGATATTTGCATGCTTTCCTTATCTAAGATAAGCTTATATGTCCCAATCTTCTGTGCCATAGCCAATGTTCATCATTCTTGCTTAGATAACATTGTTGTTGTCCTCCCTTGAGTATGTAAAAATTATTAGGAGTTCTTATGCCTTTGATCACTGTTTCTCCTGTATCAAGCTCACGAATGATACAACCATTTGATTGAAATATTACCTCATTTCTTTGATCAAACATTTGACTGACACTCAATAGATTATGCTTTAAGCCATCAACATACATGACATTTCCAACTTTGACCTTTTCTTTCAAAAGAACAGAACCTTTACCTTTTATGAGTGCAGGGGTGTCAGTTCCAAATGAGACCTTCCTTTCTTTTTCTAAAGCACTATATGACTGAAGTTTTTCTTTATCACCTGTCATATGTTTCGAGCATCCACTGTAGATGTACCACTGGTTTTTCTGTCATTTTGCATATAAGGCTATACCACATCCTTCTGGTTGCGGTTCTTTCTTTCTCCATGTTTTGGGACTCAATGAAGCTTGCTCCTTCTGAGTTGTTTGCCGAAACCTACTGCATTCAGAATCTTTATGACCGAAGTTGTTACAAATAGAACATCCTATTTCATTTTCAAGAGGAGAAACGTTATTGTAGGTTCTTTTCATGATTCCAGTCACACTCCCTTGATTTCGTGCTTCTCTGGTCATGATGGTCTTGTAGGCAACACATTGCGCTGCTTTGTGTCCAAAGTTATGACAAGAGAAACATTGGCCATTGAAGAAATTCCTTCGATTATCAAACCTACCGTCCCGGTGATTGTAGTTTCCATAGGCATTTATTCTTGAGGCAAATTGAGAATGATTTACCTGCAGTTGGTTGTAGCTTCTGTTCAAATTTGAAGTCGATTGCCCTCGATTTACTTGGTGATCTTTGTTCATTTTTGAAGTAGATTGACCCTGATTTACCTGGTGATCTGCTTTTTGCTGTCGATTGTCAACCTGTTCACTTCTCCTTGCTGTATCAAGATAACTTTTGGAGGTGGATGGCTTCTGTGCTTGAGATGCTTCTTCAGAATATTCGAGACTTGTCTTGATTAGAGGAGAACACTGTACTTTGATAATCTCATCTAAAGTTTCATATCTTTTAGCAAATCTAAGATTAAGAGCTTTTGTTTTCTCAATATCTTTTCTAAGTCCCACAATTTCACATTCTAACTTTTCATTGTGTTTTTCCCTTTCAGCAAGTTGGAATGTCAAAGTATCTATGATCATACTATTTTCTTCTAAACAAATTTTAAGTTTAGAAATTTCTTCATAGAGATCATCTTCATCTATAGCATCCAAGAAATCATCATCTTCAAAAGCCATCAAAAGTATATAATCATTACATTGCTCATCTTCATCACTAATTGAAAATCCATCACTGTCTTCATGAGTATAATAACTCTTCTTACTTACATTATGTTTTCTGTTCCATCTAACTGGTTCCTTACCTTTGTTAAGCTTGTCTTTATGAGAACACTTGGCTGCATAATGACCGACTCTTCCACAAGCAAAGCATTTGAAAGGTAGCTTACCTCTGAATCTTCCAGAACCCTGTTGAATGTTCGCGACAAAGTTTGATTCTTCCTCTCCTTCCAACTTATGTCCTGACTCATTGTAATCTCCTTTTCCTGAAGCTTTGAATGCGGCTTCTCTCCTGTCTGATGATCCCCCTCTTCTCATTTCGAAAGCAGTTAGGATTCCGTGTAGCTGTGACATGGTAATGCTCTGTAGATCCTGCTTTTCTTCTATGGCAGAAACTTTTGATTCAAACTTAGAAGACAAGGATCTTAGCAATTTTTCAACCAAAGTAACTTCTTTTATTTCTTCACCCAAGTTTTTCATACGATTAACAGTCTCATCTATACGTAAGAAATAATTAGCCACACTTTCATCATTGTGCATTCTGAGATTTTCATATTGAATTCTGAGAGTTTGTAGTTTTGAACGTTTTACCTGATCGTCTCCTTCATAGCTCAGAACGATCTTGTCTCATATTTCTTTTGCGGTTTTGAGTTGCATAACCTTGACGAATTCTGATTGAGATAAACTTCCTAATAGAGTATTGACAACCTTTGCATTTGTTTCATACTGTTTCTTACCAGTCGTATCTGTAGGAGTTGCTGATGGAAATGTGTACCCTGTTTCGACGATATCCCAAACTTTTGTACCAAGAGATTGAAGATAGGCTGTGATTCTTACCTTCCAATAGACGAAGTTGCTCCCATCAAAGATTGGTGGCCTGGTAGATGCCTCTTTTTCGTAGTTGCTCATGATGATAGATCTTCCTTCAAGATATCAAGCTTCTTCTGAAGGACCTGCTCTGATACCAATTGTTGGAAATAATATTGAGAGGGGGGGGTGAATCAGTATTATCAAATAAATTAATTCACAATCAGATTTTTATACGCTAGTTCAGTTATGGGAAACTGCGTATATACGCAACTGTGTCTAAAGAAACCAACGTATATCACTAAACTTATGATTTCTAAACTTACGATACATCCATTTGATCGAAATATTACCTCATTTCCTTGATCACACATTTGACTGACACTCAATAGATTATGCTCTAAGCCATCAACATACATGACATTTCCAGCTTTGACCTTTTCTTTGAAAAGAACAGAACCTTTACCTTTTATGAGTGCAGGGGTGTCATTTCCAAATGAGACCTTCCTTTCTTTTTCTAAAGCACTATATGACTGAAGTTTTTCTTTATCACCTGTCATATGTTTCAAGCATCCACTGTCGATGTACCACTGGTTTTTCTGTCCCTCTGCATATAAAACTATACCACATCTTTCTGGTTGCGGTTCTTTCTTTCTCCATGTTTTGGGACTTAATGAAGCTTGCTCCTTCTGAGTTGTTTGCCGAATCCTACTGCATTCAGAATCTTTATTAACGAAGTTGTTACAAGTAGAACATCCTATTTCATTTTCAAAAGGAGAAAAGTTATTGTAGGTTCTTTTCATGATTCCAGTCACACTCCCTTGATTTCGTGCTTCTCTGGTCATGATGGTCTTGTAGGCAACACATTGCGCTGCTTTGTGTCCAAAGTTATGACAAGAGAAACATTGGCCATTGAAGAAATTCCTTCGATTATCAAACCTACCGTCCCGGTGATTGTGTTTCCATAGGCATTTATTCTTGAGGCAAATTGAGAATGATTTACCTGCGGTTGGTTGTAGCTTCTGTTCAAATTTGAAGTCGATTGCCCCCGATTTACTTGGTGATCTTTGTTCATCCTTGAAGTAGATTGACCCTGATTTACCTGGTGATCTGCTTTTTGCTGTCGATTGTCAACCTGTTCACTTCTCCTTGTTGTATCAAGATAACTTTTGGAGGTGGATGGCTTCTGTGCTGGAGATGCTTCTTCAGAATATTCGAGACCTGTCTTGATTAGAGGAGAACGCTGTACTTTGATAATCTCATCTAAAGTTTCAGATCCTTTAGCAAATCTAAGATTAAGAGCTTTTATTTTCTCAATATCTTTTCTAAGTCCCACAATTTCACATTCTAACTTTTTATTGTGTTTTTCCCTTTCAGCAAGTTGGAATGTCAAAGTATCTATGATCATACTATTTTCTTCTAAACAAATTTTAAGTTTAGAAATTTCTTCATAGAGATCATCTTCATCTATAGCATCCAAGAAATCATCATCTTCAAAAGCCATCAAAAGTCTATAATCATTACATTGCTCATTTTCATCACTAATTGAAAATCCATCACTGTCTTCATGAGTATAATAGCTCTTCTTACTTACATTATGTTTTCTGTTGCATGTAACTGGTTCCTTACTTTTGTCAAGTTTGTCTTTATGAGAACACTTGGCTGCATAGTGACCGACTCTTCCACAAGCAAAGCATTTGAAAGGTAGCTTACCTCTGAATCTTCCAGAACCCTGTTGAAGGTTCTTGACAAAGTTTGATTCTTCCTCTCCTTCCAACATATGTCCTGAATCATTGTAATCTCCTTTTCCTGAAGCTTTGAATGCGGCTTCTCTCCTGTCTGATGATCCCCCTTTTCTCATTTCGAAAGCAGTTAGGATTCCGTGTAGCTGTGACATGGTAATGCTGTGTAGATCTTGCTTTTCTTCTATGGCAGAAACTTTTGATTCAAACTTAGAAGACAAGGATCTTAGCAATTTTTCAATCAAAGTAACTTCTTTTATTTCTTCACCCAAGTTTTTCATACGATTAACAGTCTCATCTATACGTAAGAAATAATCAACCACACTTTCATCATTGTGCATTCTGAGATTTTCATATTAAATTCTGAGAGTTTGTAGTTTTCAACGTTTTACCTGATCGTCTCCTTCATAACTCAGAACGATCTTGTCCCATATTTCTTTTGCGGTTTTAAGTTGCATAACCTTGACGAATTCTGATTTAGATAAACTCCCTAATAGAGTATTGACAACCTTTGCATTTGTTTCATACTGTTTCTTACCAGTCGTATCTGTAGGAGTTGCTGATAGAAATTTGTACCCTGTTTCCACGATATCCCAAACTTTTGTACCAGGAGATTGAAGATAGGCTGTGATTCTTACCTTCCAATAGACGAAGTTGCTCCCATCAAAGATTGGTGGCTTGATAGATGCTTCTTTTTCGTAGTTTCTCATGATGATAGATCTTCCTTCAAGATATCAAGCTTCTTCTGAAGGACCTGCTTTGATACCAATTGTTGGAAATAATATTGAAAGGGGGGGGGGGGGAATCAGTATTATCAAATAAATTAATTCACAATCAGATTTTTATATGCTACTTCAGTTACGGGAAACTACGTATATACACAACTGTGTCTAAAGAAACCAACGTATATCACTAAACTTATGATTCCTTAAATGTTGATCTTTAATCAGTGCATCAGAACTTCGTTAACCTTAAGAACAAGAAACAGGCGCAGTAAAACAGAACAGATCATCACACATAAACACAAGATATAAGGTGGAAACCCAATGTGGGTGAAAACCACCTGCTGCAATTCGTCTCTATCTTCCTTTAATAAGAAACTTCATTTTACAATATATCTGTACTGGTGCAGTCTTATACCAGTACGCAGGGTTCTTCCTGCAGAAGGCTACAACCTTCTCTCGTTCTCCAGCGTCTCCTGGAAGAGAGCTACAATCCCCTTAGCTCTTGTACTAGTTGATGTACTAGTACGTAGGTGCTGACCTATAGAAGGCTACAACCTTCTCTTTTCTTCCAGGGACCACGTTTCATAAATTTTCAGACTGGATCCATCCATCAATCAATCAAACATCAAATATATCTGCATCAACCAATCTCCTTTCCACCAACCAAACACTGATTCAAACAATCACTTCTCTGAATGATTTAACCAGAAAACAGTAACAGTAACCAGACAACAATTCTGAACCCTGAACACTGCAACAATAAACAAAAGTAGCTAAACATATTTTGTGAGATGTATGCTACATCAATATGTGAAGCCTGCGTGCATACGCTTTTGTATTAAGGCAAACCTGCGTATACGCTTCTTTGAATTACCTAACCTGCGTGTATACACGCCTTTGCAATCCCGAACCTGCGTACAGATATATAAAAAATAATTTACCCTTTTCAAATATTCAGACATCAGTTATACCCAGATTATCCGATTTATAGATCAAGTCATGCGCCAAATATAACAGATCAAAAATCACACAAAGATACTTCTCTTCAAGCCTTAAGATCTTGACCCTTCAATAGAACTTATCTTTCTTCTAGTGCTTAGGTTCCTCCTTGGTTCAGATCCAGCTATGCACCATAACCCAATGACCAATATTCTAGATCTTGCTCTTCATAAGATATTCCATCCTTAAGTGAATCACTTTGCCTAATGATCTCCTTCCCCTTTTATAGTCTTAGGCCTTATTCAATACCACTGTCCAAAACCACTTAGAACCAATACTATGGACCCAATATTTGGGTTCAACACGTCGGACGAGATACCATGGACCAAAGACATAGGTCCAAATACCAAGGACTAAATACCGTGGACTAAAAATAAGTTTTCCCACATGTACGCGCTTTTCCGTGCATGAAAGTACACACATACGTATACGTGCCTTTTGATCGTCGAACCCGCGTGTATACGCGATTTGGTTAAGAGGAACCCGCGTATATCTCTTTTTCTTTCATTCTGAGAGCCTAAACTGTGATCTGTCATTTGAGTGAGTTGCCATCAAGGACAACACCTTTGTCATAGTGCCACACCTGTGTCATAATGCCAACAAAAGGACAACATTACCACTGCTTGCAAACTGTTACTAACAAAAGAGGGCACAATAGACGCTCTCAGGGCAGTAGTGGAGGTGTTGGATATCTGAGTGGGTCGCATTTTGAAGGCGTGGAAACAGCCAGAGGCAGATTCATTGTACCTTTAATAAGTCTATGTGGGCGAGCAAGAACCCTGCACCATATGCAGCGGCCTTGTCAATTACATTGCGCAAGACAAGCTCTAGGAATGTGGAAGTCCTTGCAAATTTTAAGCCCAGAAATATGCGGGGTATAAATTCTAATAGCATGCTTTTGGATGCCTCAGTTGCATCTCATGAAAATGTAGAGCTTCTTACCCGATGATTATTGTCTTGGGAAGAAATTTTGGTTTGGTTCAGAGGAAGAATCAAACGCTTTGTCTGATGCTGCACTGAATGGGTATGCATTGAAGCTGTGGATTCGCGCGACAGTGGGGCTTTTCTGTCTTAAATTTCCTGGCTTTAATCTATGTAATTTTTCCAAAGATCTCGATGCCCAGAAGAAGCGTGAAATATATGTTATTTTTAATAGATTTGCATTAACATTCCTTGAAACAAGGCCATTTTCTTTCGACTGTCTATCACTGTTCAGGGCAGAATTATGTAAGGAATAAAGTTAAGGTTTTGGTGCAAAAATGATAGAGTCAGACACAACATACAATGTAGCTTCCGATAATGAAGCAGATAGGGATGATGTTGAATGTTCTATCCCCTTAGCGAAAACGACTATTGGAATCAATGTTGGAACCTTCCAGTGCCATGTGGCAGTGTGGAAAGATTAAAAGATCGGGCTTATTGAAAGCTCCAGAGGGGTCTTAAGATGATGCGCTCGTTTGTTCTCTTCACGATTGATAGCCCTTCAAGTGGAATAAGTGCCGAAATACCGTATGACGAGCAGGTTTTGTTCTTCAGGACATTCTTGAGCCATGCGTTGGTTGATTGCGCTAGTTGATGGTATGTGTATGTGCATTGAATCCCCTTCCAAGCAGTAAGTTATGTGGAGTTCCATGTACAGTTCATAATAGTGAAGCAGTAATATTCATCAGAGGTTCTTGTAATTGCTGATAAAGTTTGTTGGCTTTGGGCATTCTTTCTTCAGTTTTAGAAGCACTGTACATCTTGGGCATTCAAATTAAAAACAATGGTAACTTGTAAATGGTGTTTTTTTGTAAGTTTACCTGTGAAATTACATTGTAAATGGGTGCATTTTCAGTAGAAACCGACACCCTTCTCGAGTTCCATGCATGGGGGATCATTGTTTTTTTTTACCTTCATCCATGTGACTATTTTATAAACATATTCATCTTCTCATTTTGTATGGGATAAGAGGGGATTGACAGTGAGGCTTCTTGTGTTTTGAAGGCCTCTCAATGAAGCATGTACAAGCGAGTTTGATAACAGCGATGTCATCTTCTCACCTTATATCTGATAGGGGGGAATTAATGATCAGCTACAAGTTTCAAAGAGCCTAAGCCACAACATGAGCAACAGTGAAAACCAAACTCTCAAGCTTGAACCAGAATCAAAGTTGTAGCTTGAGTCAAAGTTATGAGTATGATTCAGTTTACGGTCATCTTTAAACCGAATTTAGGAGCACTTCCTTTAGCAAAAGACTTCAGCTTGTAACCAGATTTGCAATTGTTTTGGGAACTGCACTAAGCGTTGTAGAGTTGGTGGTTAGCCTAAGTTTGACACATCAGAAATCGCTAATGCATTATCTGGTTTATTTTATCATACTTGTTCTTCTTATTAACAAGTTATTTATAAATATAAATATTGAAAATAAACATAAATGCAGTCTTAACTCATACAAATCAGAAACTGAAACATTGCGACAGACACATAGGGGACACTGTTATTTTTGGACAATCGTCCCCAGAAAAACCCAATCCAGGAAAACCGGTGCAGCAGATATGAGGTTTTATTATTATGTAGTTTCTGAATACAACTAGGGTGCCAGAAGTGGCTAACCCAACAGAAAATGCCCTCGGCAGTAGTACCTCTCCTCGGAGACAGATATTCTGAGTAGACACCGGATGATTGATCACACAACAACTACGACAGTCCCTTAGCTGGATAACGAAAGCTGCTCTAAGCTTCTCCATTTCTCTGCATAACTCAGCTAGGGACTGTGTCACCCCTTCCCAGCTCTAGTCTGGCCCACAGCTCCCTAGGCCCCGACAACTGAAGAAACTGAGCCTTCCAGCTCTGCGGAATCCCTGCAAAGGCTGAATCGCTCCTCTGGCCAACTACGTCAAGCCTACTTGGCTGAGTAGGATGACATGGCTCTTCATGAGCCTCTTCTGCCTCTCTCTGCCTCTGCGCTGGTCCTCTCTTTGGCTCGAAATGATGACGCAGGCCCTTTGTGTCACTCCTCTGCTACCTTCTGCTTAGGAGTTGCTCTGTCTCTCATGACAACTGCTATTGTTGCAAATTTCTGATATTGTTGGTGCTTTCTGTCCTCTTGTGATCTTCTGCAATCCTCTGATACCATGTAGAAATTTCTAAGTTTGACATGTTAGAAATCCCTACTGCATTATCTGGTTTATTTCTCCTACTTGTTTATTCCATTAACAAGTTATTTATAAATATAAATACTGAAATAAACACAAATGTAGCCTTAACTCATATACAGATCATCAACTGAAATACTGAAACAAACACACAAGGAACACCGTTATTTTTGGACAATCGTTCTCGGAAAAACCCAATGCGGGAAAACCGGTGCAACAGTTTTGAGGGTTTTATTGTTATGTAGATTTCTTGAGTACAACTAGGGTGCCGAAATGGCTCACCCAACAGAGATTGTTACACGACAGTAATACCTCTTCTCGGAGACATATATTCAGCCTCTCAGCTCTAGTTTGCCCCACGAAATCCTTCCGGCGCTTCCTCTTGGCTTTGCTTTAGCCCTGCTAGTTTTAGATCAGCCCCTGAAGCCTCCGCATTAGTCCTCTTTATCACCTGTCATATGTTTCGAGCATCCACTGTCGATGTACCACTGGTTTTTCTGTCCTTCTGCATATAAGGCTATACCACATCTTTCTGGTTGCGGTTCTTTCTTTCTCCATTGTTTTGGGACTCAATGAAGCTTGCTCCTTCTGAGTTGTTTGCCAAAACCTACTGCATTCAAAATCTTTATGACCGAAGTTGTTACAAATTTCATTTTCAAGAGGAGAAAAGTTATTGTAGGTTCTTTTCATGATTCCAGTCACACTCGCTTGATTTCGTGCTTCTCTGGTCATGATGGTCTTGTAGGCAACACATTGCGCTGCTTTGTGTCCAAAGTTATGACAAGAGAAACATTGGCCATTGAAGAAATTCCTTCGATTACCAAACCTACCGTCCCGGTGATTGTAGTTTCCATAGGCATTTATTCTTGAGGCAGATTGAGAATGATTTACCTGCGGTTGGTTGTAGCTTCTGTTCAAATTTGAAGTCGATTGCCCCCGATTTACTTGGTGATCTTTGTTCATCCTTGAAGTAGATTGACCCTGATTTACCTGGTGATTTGCTTTTTGCTGTCGATTGTTAACCTGTTCACTTCTCCTTGCTGTATCAAGATAACTTTTGGAGGTGGATGACTTCTGTGCTTGAGATGCTTCTTCAGAATATTCGAGACCTGTCTTGATTAGAGGAGAACGCTGTACTTTGATAATCTTATCTAAAGTTTCAGATCCTTTAGCAAATCTAAGATTAAGAGCTTTTGTTTTCTCAATATCTTTTCTAAGTCCCACAATTTCACATTCTAACTTTTCATTGTGTTTTTCCCTTTCAGCAAGTTGAAATGTCAAAGTATCTATGATCATAATATTTTCTTCTAAACAAATTTTAAGTTTAGAAATTTCTTCATAGAGATCATCTTCATCTATAGCATCCAAGAAATCATCATCTTCAAAAGCCATCAAAAGTATATAATCATTACATTGCTCATCTTCATCACTAATTGAAAATCCATCACTGTCTTCATGAGTATAATAGCTCTTCTTCCTTACATTATGTTTTCTGTTCCATCTAACTGGTTCCTTACCTTTGTCAAGCTTGTCTTTATGAGAACACTTGGCTGCATAGTGACCGACTCTTCCACAAGCAAAGCATTTGAAAGGTAGCTCACCTCTGAATCTTCCAGAACCCTGTTGAAGGTTCTTGACAAAGTTTGATTCTTCCTCTCCTTCCAACATATGTTCTGACTCATTGTAATCTCCTTTTCCAGAAGCTTTGAATGCGGCTTCTCTCCTGTCTGATGATCCCCCTTTTCTCATTTCGAAAGCAGTTAGGATTCCGTGTAGCTGTGACATGGTAATGCTCTGTAGATCCTGCTTTTCTTCTATGGCAGAAACTTTTGATTCAAACTTAGAAGACAAGGATCTTAGCAATTTTTCAACCAAAGTAACTTCTTTTATTTCTTCACCCAAGTTTTTCATACGATTAACAGTCTCATCTATACGTAAGAAATAATTAGCCACACTTTCATCATTGTGCATTTTGAGATTTTCATATTGAATTCTGAGAGTTTGTAGTTTTGAACGTTTTACCTGATCGTCTCCTTCATAGCTCAGAACGATCTTGTCTCATATTTCCTTTGCGGTTTTGAGTTGCATAACTTTGACGAATTCTGATTGAGATAAACTCTCTAATAGAGTATTGACAACCTTTGCATTTGTTTCATACTGTTTCTTACCAGTCGTATCTGTAGGAGTTGCTGATGGAAATGTGTACCCTGTTTCGACGATATCCCAAACTTTTGTACCAAGAGATTGAAGATAGGCTGTGATTCTTACCTTCCAATAGACGAAGTTGCTCCCATCAAAGATTGGTGGCCTGATAGATGCCTCTTTTTCGTAGTTGCTCATGATGATAGATCTTCCTTCAAGATATCAAGCTTCTTCTGAAGGACTTGCTCTGATACCAATTGTTGGAAATAATATTGAAAGGGGGGGGGGTGAATCAATATTTTCAAATAAATTAATTCACGATCAGATTTTTATACACTACTTCAGTTATGGGAAATTGCGTATATACGCAACTGTGTCTAAAGAAACCAACATATATCACTAAACTTATGATTCATTAAATGTTGATCTTTAATCAGTGCATCAAAACTTCGTTAACCTTAAGAACAGTAAACAGGTGCAGTAAAACAGAACAGATCATCACACACATAAACACAAGATATAAGGTGGAAACCCAATGTGGGTGAAACCACCTGCTGCAATTCGTCTCTATCTTCCTTTAATAAGAAACTTCTTTTTACAATATATCTGTACTGGTGCAGTCTTATACCAGTACGCAGGGTTCTTCCTGCAGAAGGCTACAACCTTCTCTCGTTCTCCAGCTTCTCCTGGAAGAGAGCTACAATCCCCTTAGCTCTTGTACTAGTTGATGTACTAGTACGTAGGTGCTGACCTACAGAAGGCTACAACCTTCTCTTTTCTTCCAGGGACCACGTTTCATAAATTTTCAGACTGGATCCATCAATGACATCAATCAAACATCAAATATATCTGCATCAACCAATCTCCTTTTCACCAACCAAACACTGATTCAAACAATCACTTCTTTGAATGCTGTAACCAGAAAACAGTAACAGTAACCAGACACCAATTCTGAACCCTGAACACTGCAACAATAAACAAAAGTAGCTAAACATATTTTGTGAGACATACGCTACATCAATATGTGAAGCCTGCGTGCATACGCTTTTGTATTAAGGCAAACCTGCGTATACGCTTCTTTGAATTACCTAACCTGCGTGTATACGCGCCTTTGCAATCCCGAACCTGCGTACAGATCTATAAAAAATAATTTACCCTTTTCAAATATTCAGACATCAGTTATACCCAGATTATCAGATTTATAGATCAAGTCATGCGCCAAATATAACAGATCAAAAATCACACAAAGATACTTCTCTTCAAGCCTTAATATCTTGACCCTTCAATAGAACTTATCCTTCTTCTAGTGCTTAGGTTCTTCCTTGGTTCAGATCTAGCTATGCACCATAACTGAATGACCAATATTCTAGATCTTGCTCTTCATAAGATATTCCATCCTTAAGTGAATCAGTTTGCCTAATGTTCTCCTTCCCCTTTTATAGTCTTAGGCCTTATTCAATACCACTGTCCAAAACCACTTAGAACCAATACTATGGACCCAATACTTGGGTTCAACACGTCGGACGAGATACCATGGACCAAAGACATAGGTCCAAATACCAAGGACTAAAAATAAGTTTACCCACTTGTACGCGCTTTTCCGTGCATGAAAGTACGTGCATACGTATACGCGCCTCTTGATCGTCGAACCCGCGTGTATACGCAACTTGGTTAAGAGGAACCCGCGTATATCTCTTTTTCTTTCATTCTGAGAGCCTAAATTGTGATCTGTCATTTGAGTGAGTTGCCATCAAGGACAACACCTGTGTCATAGTGCCAAACCTGTGTCATAATGCCAACAAAAAGACAACATTACTACTGCTTGCAAACTGTTACTAACAAAAGAGGGCACAATAGACGCTCTCAGGGCAGTAGTGGAGGTGTTGGATATTTGAGTGGGTCGCATTTTGAAGGCGTGGAAACAGCGAGAGGCGGATTCATTGTACCTTTAATAAGTCGATGTGGGCGAGCAGGAACCCTTCACCATATGCAACGGCCTTGTCAATTACATTGTGCAAGACAAGCTCTAGGAATGTGGAAGTCCTTGCAAATTTTAAGCCCAGAAATATGCGGGGTATAAATTCTAATAACACGCTTTTGGATGCCTTAGTTGCATCTCATGAAAATGTAGAGCTTCTTACCCGATGATTATTGTCTTGGGAAGAGAGTTTGGTTTGGTTCGGAGAAAGAATCAAACGCTTTGTCTGATGCTACACTGAATGGGTATGCATTGAAGCTGTGGATTCGCGTGACACTTGAGCTTTTCTATGTCTTAAATTTCTTGGCTTTAATCTATGTAATTTTTCCAAAGATCTCGATGCCCAGAATAAGCGTGAAATATATGTTATTTTTAATAGATTTGCATTAACATTCCTTGAAACAAGGCCATTTTCTTTCGACTGTCTATCACTGTTCAGGGCAGAATTATGTAAGGAATAAAGTTAAGGTTTTGGTGCAAAAGTGATCGAGTCAGACACAACATACAATGTAGCTTCCGATAATGAAGCAGATAGGGATGATGTTGAATGTTCTATCCCCTTAGCGAAAACGACTATTGGAATCAATGTTGGAACCTTCCAGTGCCATGTGGCAGTGTGGAAAGATTAAAAGATCGGGCTTATTCAAAGCTCCAGAGGGGTCTTAAAATGATGCGCTCGTTTGTTCGCTTCACGATTGATAGCCCTTCAAGTGGAATAAGTGCCGAAATACCCTATGACGAGCAGGTTTTGTTCTTCAGGACATTCTTGAGCCATGCGTTGGTTGATTGCGCTAGTTGATGGTATATGTATGTGCATTGAATCCCCTTCCAAGCAGTAAGTTATGTGGAGCTCCATGTACAGTTCATAAGAGTGAAGCAGTAATATTCATCAGAGGTTCTTGTAATTGCTGATAAAGTTTGTTGGCTTTGGGCATTCTTTCTTCAGTTTTAGAAGCACTGTACATCTTGGGCATTCAAATTAAAAACAATGGTAACTTGTAAATGGTGTTTTTTTGTGAGTTTACCAGTGAAATTACATTGTAAATGGGTGCATTTTCAGTAGAAACCAACACCCTTCTCGAGTTCCATGCATGGGGGATCATTGTTTTTTTTTACCTTCATCCATGTGGCTATTTTATAAACATATTCATCTTCTCATTTTGTATGGGATAAGAGGGGATTGACAGTGAGGCTTCTTGTGTTTTGAAGGCCTCTCAATCAAGCATGTACAAGCGAGTTTGAGTAACAGTGATATCATCTTCTCACCTTATATCTGATAGGGGGGAATTAATGATCAACTACAAGTTTCAAAGAGCCTAAGCCACAACATGAGCAACAGTGAAAACCAAACTCTCAAGCTTGAACCAGAATCAAAGTTGTAGCTTGAGTCAAAGTTATGAGTATGATTCAGTTTACGGTCATCTTTAAACCGAATTTAGTAGCACTTCCTTTAGCAGAAGACTTCAGCTTTTAGCCAGATTTGCAATTGTTTTGGGAACTGCACTAAGCGTTCTAGAGTTGGTGGTTAGCTTAAGTTTGACACATCAGAAATCCCTAATGCATTATCTGGTTTATTTTATCCTACTTGTTCTTCTTATTAACAAGTTATTTATAAATATAAATATTGAAAATAAACATAAATGCAGTCTTAACTCATACAAATCAGAAACTGAAACATTGAGACAGACACACAAGGGACACTGTTATTTTTGGACAATCGTCCCCGGAAAAACCCAATCCAGGAAAACCGGTGCAGCAGATATGAGGGTTTTATTATTATGTAGTTTCTGAATACAACTAGGGTGCCAGAAGTGGCTAACCCAACAGAAAATGCCCTCGGCAGTAGTACCTCTCTTCGGAGACAGATATTCTGAGTAGACACCGGATGATTGATCCCACAACAACTACGACAGTTCCTTAGCTGGATAACGAAAGCTGCTCTAAGCTTCTCCATTGCTCTGCGTAACTCAGCTAGGGACTGTGTCAGCCCTTCCCAGCTCTAGTCTGGCCCACAGCTCCCTAGGCCCCGACAACTGAAGAAACTGAGCTTTCCAGCTCTGCGGAATCCTTGCAAAGGCTGAATCGCTCCTCTGGCCAACTACGTCAAGCCTACTTGGCTGAGTAGGATGACATGGCTCTTCGTGAGCCTCTTCTGCCTCTCTTTGTCTCTGCGCTGGTCCTCTCTCTGGCTCGAAATGATGACGCAGGCCCTTTATGTCACTCCTCTGCTACCTTCTTCTTAGGAGTAGCTCTGTCTCTCATGACAACTACTATTGTTGCAAATTTCTGATATTGTTGGTGCTTTCTGTCCTATTGTGATCTTCTGCAATCCTCTGATACCATGTTGAAATTTCTAAGTCTGACATGTTAGAAATCCCTATTGCATTATCTGGTTTATTTATCCTACTTGTTTATTCCATTAACAAGTTATTTATAAATATAAATACTGAAATAAACACAAATGTAGCCTTAACTCATATACAGATCATCAACTGAAATACTGAAACAAACACACAAGGAACACCGTTATTTTTGGACAATCGTTCTCGGAAAAACCCAATGCGGGAAAACCGGTGCAACAGTTTTGAGGGTTTTATTGTTATGCAGATTTCTTGAGTACAACTAGGGTGCCGAAATGGCTCACCCAACAGAGATTGTTACACGACAGTAATACCTCTTCTCGGAGACATATATTCAGCCTCTCAGCTCTAGTTTGCCCCACGAAATCCTTCCGGTGCTTCCTCTTGGCTTTGCGTCAGCCCTGCTAGTTTTAGATCAGCCCAACCTCCGCATTAGTCCTCTGGCCCTCTGCGTCAACACTTTGGCCCTCTGCGTCAGCTCTCTGGCCTTCTGCATCACCCACACAGGCCCCTGAGCCTCTTCGCAGTCTCTAGCTGCCTCTACGTAGCTTCTGCTGCCTATGCGTAGCTCTTGCTGCCTCTGCGTTAACCTATTCAGTCACTGCGTTGACCCTCAGGCACTATCCCTGCCTCTCCTTTGTACTCACTGGCCTTTGCTGCAACAAATCACTTGTTCGAATTTTCTTAGCAAGCCTCGCTCCAGAAAATCAAACTCACTGATCAATCTTGTTGTATCTCCAATTGACCCTCAAGCCTCTTCTTATACTTTTCCTGTCGAGTCTTCAACGGTCGAAATTAAGTCTCTAATCAACGACTAAGATTAGATTTGGCTTGATCCATGTCATTTAGAACATTCTCACCTAGTTTTATATTTACCTGTTAATATTTTAATTTTCCTAAGTTTAGACCTAGGAACCCCATTAAAAATATTAATTATTTTAATATCTCTCTAACCAGGTGGAATTTCCCCAAACCATTTCTGGGTCTAGGAGATCTCATGTGCTTTAGCCCCTCCACCAATTTTCACGGCTAGAGCACATTCGATGCTACCACAAATCAATTTTGTCATTTGGAATGCCATGATCCTCGTAGTCTTGGATAGACATCGCATCAAGGGCTTCACTTTGAGAACCGTGACTATTCCAGTCAACCCAGCTGATAATGAAAATTATGAGGATGCGATGGCGAGGGAAAAGTGCATATGGGGTCAAGAATCATGTCGTACCACATATTGTTGAAAAGAACACAACAAAGGAGATGTGGGATACTTTGATGACATTGTATCAGGGCACTTTTGTGCAACAGAAGATGCTATTGGAGAATTAGTTGCGGTTGTATCAAATGCAGAAGGGGGAGCAGATAGATCTATACCTCCTCAGATTGTAGGAGATTCGTGACCATCTTACTTCCATAGGGGCCATGTCGGATCAAGAGTTCATGGTGAGGAGCGCCCTGAATGTAGTCTCTGAGGAGTGGGAGACATTTGTCCAAAGCATTTTGGGCAGAGCTAATCTTCTAGGATGGGAAGGGATGTGGGCAGCTCTTTGTCAAGAAGAGATCAGACGGTTGACCAAGGTGGGGAGTAGTGGCAAAGGAGGTCGAATCAAGAAAGAGGAGGAGGAGGATGCAACTCTAGCATCTGCGGGACAGCTGGGGAAGAGGAAGAAGAAGGATATCTCCAAGGTGAAGTGCTTCCATTGTGGAAGCTGGGTCATTATGCATCCCAGTGTCTCAGGAAGAAGAACAACGGAGAGGCTTTCGACTCCAAGGCGGCTCTGGCTAAGGCAGAGAAAGAAGTTGAGACTGATGACGACTGTGCCATGAGTGCTCATGCACTTCTAGAGAAGAGGTGGGGAGACAGAGCTGTAGTCGAGAGGACTACAGGAGGGCATGATCCTTGAGGTACCCAAACTCTTGGATCATATCCAGCTACGGGAGCCCTTAATGACAGTAGAAGGATGACAGATGTTGGGTAGAAGCAAGATGTGATGGAGCGACAAGGCAGTGCTAGAGTGGAGAGGTCTGTAGCAGCACAGTGGGAGTTGCAGCAGTGGGAGATGTACATAGGTGGTTGCAGTAGTGCGAGAGGCACAAAGGTGTTTGCAGCAGTGCGGAAGGCACAAAGGTGGTTGCAGCAACGTAGAGGCAGCAGAGGGAGCACAAGATAGCAGCAGAGGTAGCTTTAGCATCAGGAGGCTTTCGGACTGACAAGGATGTCAGAATTTGGGTAGATCAGTGACTTACTTCTCGGTAACTGAGTTGCAGTGCAACAGTTAGCATTGGAATTGTTATGGGCAGCATGACGCAACATGTTGAGAGGGAATTGCAGTATAGATGTAGTAGTGGCAGTGGCAGGGTCATGGGCAGTAGTGCAGGAAGCAGCAGTGCAGTGGATGTTGGGCAGCAGGCCAAGCATCGCCACAGGTACTGGTGCGGAAGGATCAGTGTGATGTTTAGTGATGGAGCATTACTAGAGCACATTCCTCGCTAAGAGGGAGTGTTGATTTGTGGTAGCATTAGATGTGCTCTAGCCATGAAAATTGGTGGAGAGGCTAAAGCACGTGAGATCTCCAAGGCCCAGAAATGGTTTGGGGAAATTCCACCCTGTTAGAGAGATATTAAAATAATTAATATTTTTAATGGGGTTCCTAAGTCTAAACTTAGGAAAATTAAGATATTAATGGGTATTAATATAAAACTGGGTGAGAGTGTTCTAAATGACATGGATCAAGTCAAATCTAATCTTAGCCGTCAATTAGAGACTTAATCACGGCCATTGAAGACTCAACTGGAAAAGTATAAGAGGAGGCTTGAGGGTCAGTTGGAGATACACCAAGATTGATCAGTCAGTTCGATTTTATGGAGCGGGGTTTGTTGAGAAAATTCGAACAAGTGATCTGTTGCATCGAGGGGCAGTGAGTACATAGCAGTAAGGCTGGGATACTGCTTGAGGGTCAACGCAATGACTGAAGAGGCAACTAGAGCTACGCAGAGGAAGCTAGAGACTGCGCAAAGGCTGAGGGGCCTGCGTGGGTGATGCAGAAGGCCAAAGAGTTGACACAGAGGGCCAGAGGACTGACGCAAAGGCTTTAGGAGCTGATCTGAAGCTAGCAGGGCTGACGTAGAGCCAAGAGGAAGCGCCATAAGGATTTTTGTGGGGTAGACTAGAGTTGAGAGGCTGAATATCTATCTCCGAGAAGAGGTATTACTGTCGTGTAACGATCTCTGTTGGGTGAGCCATTTCGGCACGCTAGTTGTACTCAAGAAATCTGCATAATAATAAAACCCTCAGACTTGTTGCACCGACTTTCCCTCATTGGGTTTTCCCAGGGACGATTGTCCAAAAATAACGGTGTCCCTTGTGTGTTTGTTTCAGTTGATGATCTGTATATGAGTTAAGGTTGCATTTGTGTTTATTTCAGTGTTTATATTTATAAATAACTTGTTCATGGAATAAACAAGCAGGAGAAATAAACCAGATAATGCAATAGGGATTTCTAACGTGTCAGTCTTAGAAATTTCAACAGTTATCCCTTTTTCTGTAGGTTGAGACCTCCCTTTTCTAGGTTGATGGTCTCCCTTTTCAAGACAATAGGGAGTACTTCCTCTAACAAAAGACTTCAGCGTCTTGCCAGATTGGAAGAGTTCCAGGAACTATATTAAGCATTCTAGTGTTGGTGGTCATACTTAACCATCATTGGTTGAGGCCTCGAGTTCTCCATTTTCCAGGTTGATGGTTTCCCTCTTGAAGACAATAGGGAGCGCTTCCTCTAGCGGGAGACTTCAGCTTCTTGCCAGATTTGGAAGAGTTCCAGGAACTGCATTAAGCATTCCAGTGTTGGTGGTCATCCTTAACTATCATCGGTTGAGACCTCGAGTTCTCCCACCTTATGCCATCTTTTCAGAGACCACATTCAGCCATTGGTTGCCACTTTTGTATTACAGCTCTTTTCTTGGACTCATATAATACCCCTTCGGATTAGGGGGGAGGGGGGGAATGTTGGACACATAATCCACGAAGGGTTATGGTGTGGAAAGTGAACAGTCAATGGAGTCCAAGAGACCTTGGAAGATGAATCCAACTGTCACAATATTGTATCTATATGTAAATTCTTTGTGAATTATAATGCAATTCACACTTATCTTTCATCTCTAGTTGCGCATTCCAACGCTTGCAAGTTGCAACATGATTGCATCTAATATGAGGGTGGCATATATATCATCTGTGCACATGAATGTTAGTCTTTTCCTCTTATACTGCCTTTTACACAGACAGATAAAATGATATCCCATTTTTCAAAGTTTCAAAGTTGTGTGTTTATGTGCTCTGATAAACAAACCTAGTTGAGTAAAATAAACTCTGATATCAATTTCAATTTACACCCACAACCAACAAAATACTCTGCAAAATTGATTCACAGTTGTCAATGTATCCTGTTACAGTAAAACAATGCACTCTTGCAGAATCAACGCTGGTTTCTACAGCAGATGGTACCCTGCTCAGAGGATGCTTAATGCATTAACACAATATTGTACTACTTGGTAGCTATATCTTCAATGCTGACAGGATGTTAGTAAAACAAATGACATTTATTGCAAGAGCTGACAAGGATAATAAAGATGAAGTACACAAGTACTTCAGGAAATCTAACTACGATAATTAAAATATTGCAAATGTGTAGTAAGTTACATAACAGTACAAGATGGCTTCAATAATATCAGAGTATCTCAAACTGTATAGCTCCAATGGCCCACACAACAACTGCTTATAGCTCTTAGCCTCACATGAAGAATTTACAACACTTGTCTCCCTGGTTAACCATCTCTCAAGACTCTATGTGGATAGATCAACCAATTCACTACAAATCTCTTTGTTTTTGATAGACTCATCCATTAACATTACTGCTATTAACCTCAAAGGAGAGGTCACTGTGTATAAATGAATGTCTGGGTGGGTGAGCAAATCTAACCAAGTGATCAAAGTTGACCAGGTATTCACTTTCCTAACAATCAATTCCATGTGAAGTCACACCAATTCATTATGGCCATGCTAGGTTAGCTTCTGCATTGAGGTATGTCTGCAAGAAAGTGCTACTGTCGTGTTGCTGCACTTTGCATTTCTCTGCACCTGTGCTCACCTCCCCTAGCTAAACACCCCCAAGTGATTTACACATGCACTAAATTATGTCTGGATTACCATTATATTTTCCAACAATTTATTATATGCAGAGTTATTTCAATTTGCAGTAGCTTTTCTACACGTATCAACATAATTTTAAGGTGACAAATTTCAACCAGAAGATCTGATACTACTATGTTACATATCGTTTTGCTTTCCTTGCAACGTGGGTGCCAGATCTGATTCTATCTTGTTAAGGGATTTTATTTTAACAATGCAATTTATTTGATAACAACATATCTGTTCATAAACCCTTCACCACAATCAAGATCTCGTGTAATCTTACATTGATTGACATACCTCGCCATACATATATTAAAACACAATAAGTCGTCAAAGATCTGAACCGTTAGAGTTGCATTATTAAATTCATGAAACTAAATAAGAAGAACCGCATGTACACAATATTCGTCTTTGATGGGTAAAGTATACAACTTTAAATCTCAACTCTTGCTATCTATTGCTAGATTAAGGAAAAGGCTAATACAGGGCAAGAAACTTGTTGGGTCCACCTAAACATAGAGTAATCATGAGTTATTAAATTGACAAGTAGAGAGTAATAATGCTTTGGAGAATCTGAAAGAAAATATCCATGCCTAAAGTGTTTTGCACTGTTTGGTGACTCCAACGAGATCAGAGCCAATTTCCTTTTGCTACTTGTTGCTACAACAATGATCGGGACAATTGGATTCATCCCTATAATTTGCTACGACAAGTAAGACAGACAAGCATCTTATGTGCAAATGAATTACCTTGCGTATATTTGTCACCATTCGTCCTCCACGAGAATGATAGGATCAATGTCATATAATGAATAATTGAAAATACTTGAGCCTTCTTCTCTCTAACAATATTTATAGCAAAGAATGAGAGCTCCGAAAACCGTAACGGGCAAACAATGAACATGGCATTATATAATCCCTTTCACCCTCTCTGGTGTTTATCCAATTCCATCAATGTATGACTTGCCAGTTGTCATACATGACCCACTCCTTTTTTCCGCCTATGCAATTCTTGTGCTTTTATTTTATTAATAGCTCATAAGCTTTTGCATTCTATCACATCTTTACATATAGTCTATTTATCATATGTTTTCAAATAATAGGGTCTTTAGTGATGAGCTCCCATTTTGCTATGATGATTTTTACCCATGGCCACATTTTTTAATAGGGAATCAAAATTGGGGTATTACATCACACTACTAGACAAACATTGACAAAAACTCCATGGATTAAATGATTTTTCAAAATATTGTATTCAAAATTTGGAATATTTTGATTAGATACAAATCATTACATGGCAAATCCCACATGTACACATCAAACTAGACATATAATGGTCGAGTCCCAAGTGACTTGACGAATATTTGATGCTAAGTATGTCCAATCTCAGTGAGTGCTAGCCATCAAGGAAGCATGAATGTTTTAATTTCAGAGGGTGACTTTATAATATTACTATATTACTATGTAATAGAAAATAAGTTTTCAATTGCTAATAAGCTAGTCGCATTTAGCAATGCTATTCTATTCATTCCCTTGTGATCTTCAATAAAAATATAACAAATTTACAGGAGAATGTTCAATATATTGGTAGAAAAAGCTCTTGTTTGCAGGTTTTATTTATGATTTTGAAGCAGTTTCCTTATATTGGAATATCAAGAAGTAACCCTATATATTTTTTGTGATCAGATTGTTAGCTAAATTGATTTGTGCTAAATTAGATGTTTTGAAGGCTCGACTCATACACTCCATTGAAGGTTAAAGATTAATCTATTCTATGCTATCCAACTTCATACTTCAAGCATACTATTTCAGCCAAGTATTTAGAGATCGTTGGCATGTGTTTATTATTACAGAATTGTTTGGCTTAGTCCACTGCCATTTCATGGTATTTTTTTTCCTGGTGTGATGATTTGAGTCTCATGTAGGGCATCTTTACAATCTATCTCCTAGAAGTTCTTTTAATGCACCCTTGTTATTTGTCTTCACACTTCTTTAATGTCTCTTGGAGTGTGTAACATTTCTCATTGTATTTAATTGCGCTGGTTATGATGCTTTTCCCTTATATGGAGTAATTACATATAGAGGATTCAAGGTTCTTGGGTGCTCATCTTTTAAGCCTTAGGAGGTCACTGTTGCATAGAGGGTTTTTGATTTTCGAATGTGCTTGACTTCTACGTTTTGGAAGGCACTGTGTCATAGATCCTAAAGTATTGCACTTAGCTTCTGTCCTGTTAGTACAAAGTTGTTTGTGAATGAAATTTGGTCTGATTTTGGAATACAACTTAGCTTCTGTCCTCTTAGTATAAAGTTGTTTGTGAATGAAATTTGGTCTGATTTTGGAATGCAGGTGGAGCAACGCTTATATTTGATACAGAACTTGTTGCTGTTAATGGGAAAGGCATTAGTAACGATGGTGATAGCGATCTGTAAATAAGATTGCTCCATTTTGCTTTAAAGGGCGGAGTTCATACTTTAGAAAGCGAACTTGAAGCAACTTAATTTTAACAGGTTACATAATCTATTGTAGCATTCTCTTGAAATGGGAAATTGAGGTTGACTGTGTACTTCTCCAGTGGACAGGAGAAAGCGATAAAATTCAAACGTTGTTGTCATTATTTCCTTCGCTGAGTGACATGTGATACAATGAAAGGGAGTCTGAACCGTCTTTGTTGACCTTTATTATTACTCGATGTATATTTCTTCCCACTAAAGAGGCAAAATATTCTATTTTAAATTGAAAGACTTTAAATTAACTTCTTGTTTCTTGTTTATTTTTTCAGTTAAATTGCAACACTTGAATTTTCGATGGTACAAAGTGCTGAGATTTTGGGACTTAAACTTTCCTACAGAGTAGGATGGATTCATATGGCCGTGGTCATGCTCATTTAACGTTAATGATTATAACTTTAAAAAAGGTTTTACTGGCAAATCTTATTATCTTTCTAATAGTTCTCATAACATTAGGGTACTGGTCACATTCATCATTGCACATTTCAGCGAGGTTATAAGGTCAATGAGGATTATAGTTCTGTTACTCTCTCATCACACACTTCTTTTAGACTATGTAAATTGGTCGTTTACCTTCCAGGGCTCGATATTCATTATAAAATTTGGGAACAATTTAACATAGATTTTGTGATAGGAATTTATGTTTTTGGATTAAATTAATAAGTTCATAAATTTGATTTTATTTTGGATTTTTTTTTTTTTTTTTACCAAATTTGCTAGGAATTTTGTTAAGACTTGTAGTTTTATCTATTTGATGGGAACTTTGACCATGAAACTTTTGTCTTTAAGGTTTTGATCCAATTTAAGAGAATCCAGATCGTTTGAATTTTGAACATTAGTGCACTGAGAAAAAAAAATGTCACTAAAAAGGCTGAGTTTGTCCACTATTAATTATAATTTAAAATAATCCAAGAAAAGGGCCCCTTAATTTAATTAAGAAAACAAAGATTACATAATTAGGTCTTGTATAGCATTTTAATGAGCTCTTCAGGCCTATAACAAAAAGAACTTTGACAACCCTCTCTTTTATAAATGAAAGCTTCCAACATTTTTTTTGTTTGCTAGTTTGTCTGTGACATATGGGAACCGTCAAAATCACCCAATGATTGCACCCAAATTGGGCCACGCCAACCTTTGACATGGCTGGTTCTGTGCCCACAAGGTTATGAACCTGAGACCTTAATAGTGCACCCTGTCACCATTTATTCTATGTCCCATGGGAAAAGCTTCCAACATTATGGCTTTAACCATTTCTACTTGAAAGAAATTTTTTTCCCTTTTGTATTTCGAGAGAAACTTTTCTTTTTGATTATCTAACATGCATCTGCTAGCATTCATTGTTTGTTTCATCCACCACTTTCGTGACAACCTTAAAGCCTAAAAAATTAAAATATTGAGTAAGAAAATATATCCCATGATCATGTATATGATCAGAAATATGTCCTTGGCGATTCTCAAGGGATTTCTAGAATCCTTTGTCTAGCTTTAAAACTATCCCTTGTAAACTTGTGCAAGGGAAATATGAGTGAAGTCTGACTACAAAGACAAAACATCAAGGGACAAAGGATGTAGCCTAAAATTCCTTATGTCTGCCTCTTGTTTCATCCACTAAATTAAAAGTATTGAATCTCCAAATATTTATAAAGTAATTATGCCTTGTTCTTGGGCCAACATCAATAACAAGCATCATCAATTTAGAAGAGTTATTTGTTTCTTGACTTATTCTCGCTTTGAAAGAAACATTGTGACTCGGGGATAAAACGGAGGGGCTGCTCTGGAAGTGCCATTGAAGAAAATTTGTGGAAAATTGCTATTAAGCTTCAATTGATTGTCTTGTATTGTAGATTGTTTTTCTCGAAAGTGAGGAAAGATAGATAGAATATGGAAGATTTGGACAACACATCTCAGAGGCGATGTGTCCTTATTCACAAACAATTTTGTCTTCTTGGCCAACCAAATGCCTTAAGAAACATTTAGAGGGGGGGATTTATTCCTTTAAGTTTATTTATTACTGAACCAAGCTTTAAGAGCATCCTCTATAGAAATCCTATTCCAAGAATTTTTTCAGGCCTTTCATTCCTTTTACCCTGTTTCAATTATGTTAACTATAAGGTCCAGACATAATAAGATGTAGGTTTGATTCATTCTCTTGCTTATAGAGGTAGCGCTGTCCGGTACCCACAAATTTTTTCTTTTCTCGGATATCCAAGTTAAAGCTTTGTTATTCAAAAGAAGCTACATAAGGATTTCAAATTTCACTGAACATTTGGTTTTCCAAACATGTATCCACCACCAAGCCTGATGGTTCTCCCTTTGCCTCATTGCTAAAACGTTGTATTTAACACCTGAAATGTAGTCTCCAGATGGATTGAAAGACCAGATGATTTGGTCCTCATTGTCTCTTAATTTAACATGGTAGGCTTTTAAATTTCCTGTGCATCTCTATCTAAGTAATTGCATCTTACTCTCTTACCTCCAAGATAGCCAATGTTGTTAACAAGTATTTTCCTTTGCCCATGTAGCAACTTGTTTGAGAGTATAATGGTTAAGTGTAATGGTTGAGAGTACAACTTGAGTGGGCCTAATGGTTAAGAGCATGTGTCTCCTCCTAAGAAGTCACATGTTCAAAACCAAAGGGGGGTAGAGTATGTATGCCTTCGTAGACTTAGCATTCAAATCGTTGTGTGGAGGTGGACCCCTTGTCCCATAAACAAGGGGATCTCATGCACCAATTTGGTGTTTGGCTTGGCGGTGACCTTAAGATTGGATATAATATAATAATACCCTCTATTTCTTATTACACATTTCAAATGTGGGGTTAACCTATGCAAATCCCTCCAAATCCATGGATCTAACCCAATTTGAGTTGTCTCACTTCCCTACACACCCCACTAGCTAATTCCCGGCTAGGGAAATAACTATAATCATCACTTTTGGGGTGATGGAGGCATTATGAAATCTCTTTTCCTTACCCATTCATTTACTACATTAAGAACTAGTTTTTGTCCTTAATGACTTGAGCCCAAAACCCATAACCTTAAACCAAGCACTATACATTCTTTGTTGCTAATGCTTTAGAAATTAGAAAGATGTTCTTTAACCCCAATCCTCCTTCTTTTGGTAATGCTAACTTGATTTGAGAAATCAACACCATTATTTTTATTTTTATCTCATGTGACTAAATGAACTTGTAGCATAATTGATTGATCTTTCCAACCACTTCCAATGACCTTTTTTATACAAATTAGCTTTTAATGAAATTCCCCAATATTTTAGTCCAACATTGTGTTCTACTACATTGTAGGGAAACAATTGGGTAAATTGTTTTGCCCCCTGTGATATTTGACAATAATATTGTTGATTTGTGTTAAAATTTGCAACCAGGGCCAAACTCCATGTGGGTCATCTTATTTATGGTAGTTGATATTTTTCTTGGATCCTTCTCATCGAGAGATGTAGGATTGATCTAAAGATCATCCGATTCCGATAAGTATTTATGGAGTTATGAATTTATTTGCGTTATAAGACAATTCGTCAAGGTCGGCCAACAACCAAATAAACCCCACATGTGCTCAACGTTTTAGTATAAATAGAGGTGGCCTTCAAGCCATTTCAATACACTTGGGATCTCTCCCTATCTACTTGTCTTTGGGTTTTAGTAGGAGGAGAGATCCTAAGGAATTATGTTGCCCTGATCCAGAGGTCAAAAAGCTCGCACTGCCGAAAAAGCCGGAAAAACCGAAACTGCTGTAAACGACGAAAAAGCCGGAACTGCCAAAAAAGTTGGAACTGCCGAAAAAGCCGGAACTGCGAGAAACGTTGAAATTGCCAAAAAAGCCAGAAAAGTCGGAAAAGCCAGAATTGCCGGAAAAGTCGGAAAAGCCGGAAACGCTGGAAATATCAGAACTACCGGAAAAGTAGGGAAATTCGGAATTGCCGAAATTGTCGGGACTGTCGAGAACTGCAGTGACTGCAGGAACTACTAAGAACAGTCGAAACTGTCGGAGCATCTGTCTCCGAAGGAGAGCAACATGCAAGGGACAACTAACTAACATTGGGATAGTTGTATGGTACTTAGTAGCAAATACACCAAGCATGCAATGTTACAACTAGCATGCAAGGGACAACTAGCATGCAACAACAAGCATGCTAAGGACAACAAGTAAGCAAGGGACAACAAGCAAGCAAGGTGCAACCAACACATGGGTCAGGATAGCAACATGGTGCAACAGTGGCACATAATGCAGTGCAATGATGGGTACAGTCATGATTAATGAAGCGTGATGAGATGCAACATAGTGATGACCGGTGCAACATGGTGTAGCGCGATGAGGTGTAGCATGATGATGAAATGTAGCACAACGATAGGTGAAGAAGTCACCTTGGAGAATTAGTTGAAGCAACATGTCTTCAACTGATCTCATGTATCATCTTCTTAGAGATGATCTATGCTCTTATCTAGATAAGTCAAAGTGTTGACTTCTGTTGTAAACGAACTGTCTCTCTCTCTTTGCTGAACTATTGAAGAACATATAAGAAGATTTGGTCAAGGGTTTCCCCACATTGGGGTTTGTCCCTGGCTAGCGCCACATCTTGTGTCCTCTTGTCTTAGTTTGTCTTCTACGATTTATGTTTATGTTCTATCTACAGTTTACTTTAATGCTGATGTGATTGCTAATCTGGAAAAGATATGGAGCTAACTGTGAAAATTGAAATAAATTGCTCTAAGCATATAACATACCTAAAATTAACATGGTATCAGAGCAGAGGTGAAGACAATGCCCAAGCAAGAGTGAAAGAGAAATCATCGAAGACAGTTGGGAAAGGACAAAAGGATCAACAGATTCCTCATCCCTCTTCAAATTTATCGAGGGTGAAGTCGAAGCGGAGAATATTATCAGAATGGCACAACGGAAGTTTCTGATGGCCTACCTAAAGACCACTTCATTGGGAAGTCGAGATCTAAGGGTGGAACAAAAGGCAGATGCCTTGGTTGCAATAAGTTCGGCCATTATGCGAAGGAGTGTCCGAATGGCAGAGACACATCTCTTGATGAAGATAACAATCATTCCAGGGACATCTTCAATGATCAAAGGAATGACAGGTAATGCAGGTCATCAAGGAAACAACATACTCTTCAGAGAAAGCAAGGAACCCCAGGTATCAAGAATCAAATGTTGTTTCTCATAAGATAAAGAAGCGTTATCTTGTATTGGCCCTCTCCTTCAGATTATTTGGGAATCTGGCTTATTGATCGTAGTGCTTCAAGGCACCTCATCGGATAGAAGGGTGCTCTCTCGAGTATGATCTCGTGTGGAACTGCATGGTTGCAAAAGCTCTTAAGTGAGTTGTTTGTACATATGATGAATACCACTGTGATTCTCTGTGACAACTAGAGGGGGGGGATTCGATTATTGAGGAATCCCATATTCGATGATTGCTCCAGCAAATAGACATCGGATACTGCCTTATCTGCGATATGGTAAGTCAATGAGCAAGGAGGCTCCATTGCATTGAAACTGATGTACAGGTCATAGACATTTTGTCAAAGCCCCGGGAAAAGGTCAAATCTGTGACTTCCCCGAACGACTTGGAGTCGTTGAGAGACCTTCTTATAAGGGTCCTGCATGTTGCATGCATTGAGCTCTGGGAGCTCTGGGGGGCTTGGGGTACTTACTGGAGCAACATACGACCACAAGGTGACTCACCCTCCCCTGGTGGTGCGCTATGAACAAGATGATTAGTTTTCCTGTGGGCTAGGATGATTTGTTCTCTGTGGCGACTATGGAACATGATGATTAGTTCTCCTTTGGGCCAGGATGATTTGTTCTCCGTGGCGATTGTGGAATAGGATGCTTAGTTCTTCTGTGGGCCAGGATGATTAGTTCTCCGTGGCATCCACTGACAAGATGATTCGTTCTCCTGTGGACATGATGATTAGTTCTCCTATCGAGGCATTCTACCCATGCAGTGTGGGACTCATGGGATGTACCTCTCATCTGATTAATGAGCAGGGAAATGAGGACAGGGACCATAGTAGTACTATCGATGGACACATCACTGTATCTACCGTATTCCCTATGCTAGGATGACCTCCATTGGTATGGGATCAATGAAACTGATCTGGGATCAGTATGAGTGGTTTGAGACACTCTCTTGTGACATTGATCTGGGGTCAATGAAACTGATTTGGGATCAATATGAGTTGTTTGAGACACTCTCTTGTGACATTGATCTGGGATCAATATGAGTGGTTTGAGACACTCTTTTGTGATATTGATCTGGGATCAATAAAATTGACTTCGGGTCAGTAAGAGTGATGTGACACACTCTCTTCAGATGAAACTGACTATGGGTCAATAAGAGTGATGTGACACACTCTCTTCAGATGGAACTGACTTCGGGTCAGTCAAGAATGTTATGAGACATTCTCGATCAATTCTTCTTCTTCATGGTTCAACAAAGCAGAGCAAAGCAGAGCAGAGCAGAGATCAGTAGATCAGCGTAGAGCAGAGCAGTGCAGGGCATTGATGGCAGAGATAGTATAGTCAGACATATGGATTAACGGATAGAGTTCTCCCTAGTTGAGAGGGAGTGTTAAAATTGGCAACTAGGGCCAAATTCCATGTGGGTCATCCATCTTATTTATGGTAGCTGA
>APFE030550772.1:0-60397 GCA_000404065.3 Pinus taeda
CGGATGGTAAAATTTGGGATCAAGTTGTTTCTATTTTGATTGACCCTGGATCTAATTATAGTTATGTAAGTCCTGACCTGGTGGATAAGTGAGGTTTGAATAAAGAAGTGCATACCGAATCTAGGTTAGTGCATTCGGCTACAAGTACAAAGAAGAGAGTTCGTCATTTGGTAAGAGCTTGTAGATTCGTGTTGAATGGTATGCCCACCTTAGCACATTTGAATGTACTATTGTTGGGATCATATAGTATGCTTTTGGGTATGGACTGGTTGTATCTTCACATGACTAAGTTGGATTTTTATGACAAAGCTATTGAATTCTTGAATGACAATGGAGAACAAAGAATCTTGCAGGGTAGGAAGAAAGCTACATCAATTAGAATGGTGACAGTTATGTAGGAAAAGGCAGTCGCAAAAAAGGGTGTGTGTTAATTGCAATGCATATTTTTAGTGATAAAGGTAAGGATGTAGAGAATGTGGAAGTTTTGAAGAGGTACCCGATCTTGCATTTGTTTCAAGGTGTGTTTTCAGCAGAGATTTCAGAGCTGTCACCTCATAGAGAAGTGAACTTCTATATTGATTTTGTACGAGGGGAAGCACCAACATCAAAGGCACCACAAGGGACGAGCACACCCGAGTTATTAGAGTTCAAGTTGTAGTTGAAGGAAATGCTTGACAAGGGATACATCAGGCCAAGTGTATCGCCTTGGGGTGCACCAATGTTGTTGTGAATAAGAAGGATGGTACTCTCAGGCTATGCATTGATTATAGGAAGTTAAACAAGGTGACCATCCAGAACAGGTATCCGTTTTGGAGGATTGATGACTTGTTCGAATAGTTGAAACAAGCAATAGTGTTCTCAAAGATTGACTAGAGATCTGAATATCATCAGGTATGCATTAAAGAAGAGGACATCTACAAGACTGATTTCCAGACCAGGTATGGGATTTATTAGTTTGTTATAGTTCCATGTGGTTTGACTAATGCTCCAGCTACTTTCATGTGCTTGATGAATAATGTGTTTCATCCTTATCTAGACAAGTTTTCCATTGTGTTCATTGATGATATATTGATATATTCTAAGAATGAGGAAGAGCATGTCGAACACTTAGCAAGAGTGTTGGGATTGCTAAGTGAGAATCAAACATATGCCAAGATTAGCAAATGCAATTTTTTTTTTTCAGAGAGAGGTTCATTACTTGGGACTTGTTATTTCCTAGGAAGGCATATTAGTGGGTTCGGAAAATAAAAGAGTGATGATGGAGTGTTTGCCAATTTGTTATGAAAAATCTACGACTGCGGACAAAAATATCTTCCCTATGCCTGGTGGATTGACCTAAAGCAACAAAACGACAAAGGGACTAGTGTTTTCCTTAAATTAAATAGATAACAAGATGAAGCCTACTTGGAATTTTTCATATGCTTCAATCCTTCCTTATCTTGAATGCTCCAATCCTAGCTTCGATTGTTATTATTAGAACCTACATAGTGAGATAACAAAATCAAACGATCCAAAAAATACATGTAGTGTCATATAATCACTTTATTCATTAGATCAACGTGGTAGTGAAATATATGACACCATAACATCACACATAGGAAAACAAAGAACTCTTTGCATTAATAGAAATGGAGTAAGTTACAAAAAAGAAGAAGGTTTTGATCCTGTAAAAGTGCCCCTCCAAGTTCACTTGTCATTTCTTTGTCACAAAGCGCACCTCTAATCACCCTAATGCATGTAAAGATATCTCTCACATCATCAACATAAGGGTAGAATCACTTCCCAAAATCGAACAACGACCAACCAAATCCTTGTGGAATGAGGTAAATATATAGGAAGGAGAGGTAGCTCATGAATTCTTATCCACTTACCAATCTAGGCTTGAGATCAAAATGTGATGGGAGGATAGCGCAAGGGTTAAGATGGTGATTTCTCCAAGGTGGAATGAGGCATGATTCAAATGTTTATCCAAGGTAAATGGTTGAAACATCCTCTGGAAACTCTCAGAAGACGAATCTTCAGATTTTTTATTATATTTTTCCCGAATTTCTATAATCATCACACCCCCACAGTTTTGCACGATGCACTGCATAACACCTTGAGAGAAGGAGAGACTGCGCTACAACATAATTGCTCAGTTATGCAGGGTTCCCTGTTCCTTAAAATCACTAAAATGAAGGAGTCAAGGGGAAAAACTCAGGGATTAGGGAGATTCATGCTTAGGGCTTTATGCAAGGATGATGATAATATGTTGAAGGATATGAATTGATCTTGTTTGAAGGCCTATTGAATAGATGCGACAAAATGGCCTATAACACTAGGTATGGGCATTATGAGTTTATTGTAGTTCCATTTGGTTTGATTAATTATCCAACTAATTTCATTTGCTTGATGAATAGTGTGTTTCATCCTTATTTGGCCAAGTCTTTCATTGTGTTCATTGATGATATATTGATATATTCTAAGAATGATGAAGAGCATGTCGAACACTTAACAACACTATTGAAATTTCTAAGAGAGCATTAGTTGTATGCAAATCTTAGTAAATGCAATTTATTTGACGCAAAAGTACATTACTTGGGACATGTTGTTTCCAAGGAAGAAATAGCAATGGATTCAGAAAAGATAAGAGCGATCATGGAGTGACCAGTTCCTAGAAACATGAATGAGGTAAGATCATTTATGGAACTAGTAGGTTATTATGGGATGTTCATCTGGAACTTCTCTTGGATTAGATATCCTATTACGTCAATGTAGAGACAAGGTAAGAGATTTGAATGGACCGAGGAATGTGTAGCAAGTTTTGAGCAATTAAAGCAATTGTTGACAAACACTCCAATTCTAAAGATTGAAAATCCAGAAAAGGAGTTTGCGGTGTGTACAGATCTCTGCAAGAGAGGACTTGGTGGAATCTTAATGTAGGAAGGACATGTAGTGTGCTATGAATCACAGAAGTTGAATCAGCACGAGCATAAATATTTGACACATGATCTTGAGTTGGCAGCGATTAGTAATGCATTGAATATGTGAAGGCACTATCTTCTTGGCAGGAGGTTTGTATTAATGAGCGATCATGGTGGATTGAGGTATCTGTTTCACCAACCGAATATGACTTTTAGGCAAGCTAGATGGTTGGCCATGATTAGTGAGTTTGATTTTAAGAGGCATCCATGCTTTTTTAGGGCCTAGTGATTCGACGGGATTGAGTTAGAGCCTAATTGTATTGATGATGGTTTCGGGCCTAGGAATCCCTCGATGGTTATACGGTAAGGCTCAAGGAAGCCTTGATTGGTTCTATTGTAAGTCCCACATTCATGTTTGAAATATGGCATGGGGGTGATTAGTTGAAAGAAAGATTTGGTTCAACCTAATCTATGGTGGGGTGGTTCTTGGAAGTTCTTGCCTTGGTTGGCTTATACATACATTAATAAGAAATAATTTTCCTTTGGTATTTCATGTGTAAATGTACTTTTTAATATGTGGTTTTAATAGTTGTTTAATCATTGCTATTTTTCTGGTTGTAAGCATGGTTTTATGACAGATATTAGTCATGGATTTCATTATGTTTTGATTAGGAAATGAATGAATAATGAATGTATGACCTAATAAATGATAATGCAGTTATTGTGATAAGACATAAATTCTTCTTAACGATTCTCAGATAAGTATGAGACCCCTATACTCAGATTTGTGGTTATGAGCTGTAGATTACATGTTTGTGATATGTTTGACGAAATGTTTATAATGGATAGTAGGGGTCAGGTCAAGGCTTTGTACCAATGTTCGCATTAGTAGCTTTAATTAATTTTTATTTATCATTTCTGGAAATTTCATGAAGTTCTAAGTCGAGGCCTAAGACCTGGCCCTGAAAAAGTGGCACAAAATCTGGGGTCGTTCGCTCAGAATTGCCTAAAGAAGGTCACAGTCACATGCATGCCTTATTCTGGGAGTGACTGGAGGCTATCAGTCACATTCATGGATTGTCACGGGAGCGACTAGGGGTCTAGCTCAACAAAATGAGTTGTTGTCTTAGGGGTTGGGAACTTGGAAGGGTTCATTGTCTCCTAAATATTATATAGCTTATGAGAAAGGTTAGATTGTTTTGTTTTGTCAGTTCCACTTCCTTAATTGTACATGCGGAGTCGAATCACATCATATAACTCTTTGTCACATGTTTACCCTAGTGGACCGGTTAGCTTGGGTAAATGTGGGAGGAGGTTGTTATAGAGTCATATTAGAGCTAGGTTCACCCCTTGGATTGGATGGGCGGAATGTGTTGGCCATGCATACATGTCAGTTGCATATGCGTTCTTTATTCTTGTGGTTTATGTGCTTGTTGTGTAGGCATGGCTGCAATTGTTTTTCCATGTGAAAGTAGATGGTGTTGTTGTTGGATGTATATGTTGTGAGTTCTTGTCAGTTATGCACTTGTTATGCATGTCAGTGTCTTTACATCATTATACATACATTGACATGGTTATAGTTGTCGTGCATGAGGTCATGGTATGTGGTTGGTATAGTCATGCATGCTAATTGGATGATGGTTGAGTCAATTTTTATATAATGCTATGATTATGTTTATACATGTATTGAGCTAATCTAGTTGATCTTGTAGATGAGATTTCCTCCCCTGAACTATATTGAGGTATATTGATTATGTTATGTTTTGGTTTAAGTTGACATGGTATACTTGAAGGAAGAAAATCAAAGAGGACTAGAAAGATGGTATACTAAAATTCACAAGACTCTCCCTATGTATCATATGATCAGCATGGTGGTGGGCACTCTTCTGACTTAAGAGACACATTGAGAAGTTTGAAATAAGAAATAAGAAGTATCAAAGCAGATAATGACATAATCATTCAGGCACAGGAGAAACAAGCAGAGGTTAATGTAGTCATTCCTCAGATCTTATCAAACTTGTAGAGAGACAGACCACTTAGGATCACTCATGGATAGGGCAACATGACTAATTGAGCCTATGGTAGCAGGTATCACGGTGGGAACATGTCACACAGAGATGTCAGGTTCTTGGATACACCTGATAGGTAAGGCAGTGGACACAAGCTTTACTCTAGTTCTGGTTCAGACATATATCATGGTCATCATCGCTATCATCCTTACAGGAGGAGTGACCGGGGATATTTACAGGATGAGTTCAAGAAATAAAAGCCACCTACCTTTAATGGGTATTTGAAGAAGTCAGAGGATGCAGAGGCATGGCTTCTCAATACAAAGAAGTTCCTTGAGTTGCATGATTACATGGAGAACATGAAGGCCAGAATAGGTATCTTCAGCCTAAAGGGAAAGCAAAAATGTGGTGGAAAGATGTGAAGCAGGTTAGAGACATCAAGAAAAAAGAGTTGAGTTAGCATGAGTTCAAGAGACATTTTAGGAAGAAGTACTTGTCACGAGAGGTACTGCAATAAAAAATCCAAGGAATTATGTGAGCTAAAGATGGGATCAATGACAAATGAGGAGTATATGACTAAGTTCCCGGAGTTATTGAGGTATGTATCATATCTTAAGGATGAAAGAGCCAAAGTTCATATTTTTTTCAATGGATTGCCATTAGCGTTTAAAGATCGGATTGAGTATGATGAACCTCAGTCACTTGAAGAATTCATTGCGAAACTGAAGCACTGTTGTGAGAAATAAAAGCGCAAGACATAGTCTATGCAAGGTTTGAGAGGGAAAGAGAAAGCTAAAGGTAAATGACAACCAAAATAAACAAGAGCTTGAGATGCAGGAGAGAAAGAAAATTTATCACCTTATAAGAATTTTAATGGACCTCAGCCTAGAGAACAACAAAATAAAGGTGATGGTAAGAGAAGGTTATAGTGTTTGACATGTAAGGATCATCTCAAGAGAGATTGTCCACAGAATCAGGGTGGTATGCCTTAGGTTTATAGTACACAAGATGTGCAGACAGTTGAGGATGTTGGGCAGAGCATTCCACGGATTTATGCAGCGCTGGATAATAGGCAGGCAAATCACCATTAATCTATTATCGAGACGGATGGTAAGATTTGGGATCAAGTTGTTTCTATTTTGATTGAACCTGGATCTAATTATAGTTATGTAAGTCCTGACCTGGTGGATAAGTGAGGTTTGAATAAAGAAGTGCATACAGAATCTTGGTTAGGGCATTCAACTACAAGTACAAAGAAGAGAGTTCGTCATTTGGTAAGAGCTTGTAGATTCGTGTTGAATGGTCTACCCACCTTAGCACATTTGAATGTACTATTGTTGGGATAATATAGTATGCTTTTGGGTATGGACTGGTTGTATCTTCACATGAATAAGTTGGATTGTTATGACAAAGCTATTGAATTCTTGAATGACAATGGAGAACAAAGAATCTTGCAGGGTAGGAAGAAAGCTACATCAGTTAGAATGGTGACAGTTATGTAGGAAAAGGTAGTCGCAGAAAACAGTGTGTATTAATTGCAATGCATATTTTTAGTGATAAAGGTAAGGATGTAGAGAATGCAGAAGTTATGAATAGGTACCCGATCTTGCATCCGTTTCAAGATGTGTTTTCAGCAGAGATTTCAGAGCTGTCACCTCATAGAGAAGTGAACTTCCATATTGATTTGGTGCCAGGGGAAACACCAACATCAAAGGCACCATAAGGGAGGAGCACACCAGAGTTATTAGAGTTCAAGTTGTAGTAGAAGGAAATGGTTAACAAGGGATACATCAGGCCAAGTGCATCACCTTGGGGTGCATCAATGTTTTTTGTGAATAAGAAAGATGGTACACCCAGGTTATGCATTGATTACAGGAAGTTAAACAAGGTGACCATCAAGAACAGGTATCTGTTGTTGAGGATTGATGACTTGTTTGAATAGTTGAAATGAGCAAGAGTGTTCTCGAAGATTGACTTGAGATCCGAATATCATCAGGTACGCATTAAAGAAGAGGACATCTACAAGACTGATTTCCGGACCAGGTATGGCATTTATCAGTTTGTTCAGTTCCATTAGGGTTGATTAATGCTCCAGCTAATTTCGTGTGCTTGATGAATAATGTGTTTCATCCTTATTGGACAAGTTTTCCATTGTGTTCATTGATGACATATTGATATATTCTAAGAATGAGGAAGAGCAACACTTAGCAAGAGTGTTGGGATTTCTAAGGGAGAATCAAACGTATGCCAAGATTACAAAATGCAATTTTTTTCAGACAGAGGTTCATTACTTGGGACTTGTTATTTGCTAGGAAGGCATATTAGTGGGTTCGGAAAATATAAGAGCGGTGATGGAGTGTTTGCCAATTTGTTATGAAAAATCTACGACTGCGGACAAAAGTATCTACCCTATGCCTGGTGGATTGACCTAAAACAACAAAAAGACAAAGGGACTAATGTTTTCCTTAAAGTAAATAGATAACGAGATGAAGCCTACCTAGAATTTGTCGTATGCTTCACTCCTTCCTTATCTTGAATGCTCCAATCCTAGCGTCGATTGTTATTATTAGAACCTACACAATGAGATAACACAATAAAACGATACAAAAAATATATGTAGCATCATATAATCACTTTATTCAACATATCAACATGGTAGTGAAATATAGGACACCATAACATCATATATAGGAAAACAAAGAACTCTTTGCATTAATAGAAATGGAGTGAGTTACAAAAAATAAGAAGGTTTTGATCCTGTAAAGCGCCCCTCCAAGTTCGCTTGTCATTTCCTTGTTAGAAAGTGTACCTCTAATTATCCTAATGAATGTAAGGATATCTCTCACATCATCAACATAAGGGTAAAATCACTCCCCAAAATCGAACAACAACCAACCAAATCCTTGTGGAATGAGGTAAATATATAGGAAGGAGAGGTAGCTCATGAATTCTTATCCACTTACCAATCTAGGCTTGAGATCAAAATGTGATGGGAGGATAGCGCAAGGGATAAGATGGTGATTTCTCCAAGCTCGAATAAGACAGGATTCAAATGTTTATCCAAGGTAAGTGGTTGAAACAACCTCTGGAAACTTCTGGAAGACGAAGCTTCATATTTTTTATTATTTTTTCCCGGATTTTTAGAATCATCGCACCCCCACAGTTTTGCAGGGTGCACTGCATAACACCTTGAGAGAAGGAGAGACCACACTGCAACACAATTTCTCAGTTATGCAGGGTTCCCTGGTCCTTAAAATCACTAAAATGAAGGAGTCAAGGGGGAAAACTCAGGGATTAGGGAGATTCATGCTTAGGGCTTTATGCAATAATGATGATAATATGTTGAAGGATGTGAATTGATCCAGTTTGAAGGCCTATTGACCAGATGCGACAAAATAGCCTATAACACTAGGTATGGGCATTATGAGTTTATTGTAGTTCCATTTGGTTTGACTGACTCTCCAACTGCTTTCATGTGCTTGATGAATAGTGTGTATCATCCTTATCTGGCCAAGTTTTTCATTGTGTTCATTGATGATATATTGATATATTCTAAGAACGAGGAGGAGCATGTCGAACACTTAGCAACAGTGTTGAAATTGCTAAGAGAGCATGAGTTGTATGCAAAGCTTAGTAAATGCAATTTATTTCACACAAAAGTACATTACTTGGGACATGTTGTTTCCAAGGAAGGCATAACAATGGATTCAGAAAGGATAAGAGCGATCATGGAGTGACCAGTTTCGAGAAACATGCATGAGGTAAGATCATTTATGGATCTAGTAAGTTATTATAGGATGTTCATCTAGATCTTCTCTTGGATTACGTATCCTATTACGTCACTGCAGAGGCAAGGTAAGATATTTGAATGGACCGAGGAATGTGCAGCGAGTTTTGAGCAATTAAAGTAGTTGTTTACAAATACTCCAGTTCTAAAGATTGAAAATCCAGACAAGGAGTTTGCGGTGTGTATAGATGCCTACAAGAGAGGACTTGGTGGAGTCTTAATATAGGAAGGACATGTAGTGTGCTATGAGTCACATAAGTTGGATGAGCACGTGCATAAATATTTGACACATGATCTTGAGTTGACAACGATTAATCATGCATTGAAGATGTGGAGGCACTATCTTCTTGGCAGGAGGTTTGTATTAACGAGCAATCACGGTGGATTGAGGTATCTGTTTCACCAACCGAATATGAATTTCAGGAAAGCTAGATGGTTGGCCATGATTAGTGACTTTGATTTTAAGATCCGATACATTAAGGGATAGGAAAACAAGGTTGTAGATGTTCTTAGTAGGAGTGTGTAGGTGAATCATATAACAACTATGAGTTATTATGGGACATATTTATAGGATCAGATCTCACAGGAAGGACAACATGACGACAGGTACATGGATCTTAGGCAAAGGTTACAACATGGCATAAGGAATCAGGATGTTGACTATCATTTCACAATGGATGGTTTGGTTAGATTTAGGGACAAGATCTATGTTTTGAATAAAAGTGAGCTCAAGAAGAGTATCTTGCGAGAATTCCATGCGAAACCATACTCAGGGCACCCAAGATACCAGAAGACATTGACAACGGTGAAAACATTTTATTATTGGTTCAATCTAAAGAAGGAAGTGGTGGAGTTTGTGGCTAGATGCTTGGATCGTCAATAGGTAAAAGCAGAATGTAAGCACACAGGCAGATTACTACAGTCGATTCTGATTCTAGAGTGGAAATGGGAAGTCATTTCCATGGATTTCATCACATGTTTTCCAAGGAAATCTAGACAACATTATTCCATCATGGTAGTGGTGGACATGTTCAAAATTATAATTAACTTGTAAAAATTTACATTTAGATGAAGCTTATGAAAAATTAACCTATTTATCATACATGAGATCTCTTCACGTTGAAAATGAAATTAGAAGAACTTTATATGAATTTGTTATTTTTAGAACTCGGAAGGGAAATAACAATAAGATTAATCTTTTATAGTTGTATTTTTTACTATATTTTAATATAATGTAATATATAAATTTATATCATAAAACATTTATTTATTAATAATATGTTGGAAAAGTAAATAATATAATTCTTAAAATAAGTATTTGATATAAATTTTGGTTTTTATCTTTAATTATTAATAAGAATATTTCATAGATAATTATTAACAATTAGTTTTTCAATTTTCAAATTTTTTTTTTTTTAAACAAAAATGTCTCTCCATATAAATATTATTAATTTTTACTGAATAAAATCCATCTAATATTTAAAAAACAATTAAAAGTAAAACATTCTCTTAATAATATTAAAATATTATTTACACTTAATATTTATATAATTAAAATATTTATCCATTTAATATATTTAGAAATATTATATAAATATTTATCAATTTAATATATTTATAAATATTATTACATTGATTTGATAATATATTATTTTATATATTAAAATTTCTCCTGCTTAATTTTATATTTTATTTTATTTTATTTCTCGTGCTTAGTAAAAATAAAGAGTGTGCTCAAATCGAAACATAGTACATAGTGTACTATGTTGATTGTTTAGTACATGCTGTACTAAAATGATTCACTAATGTATTTTTGTATATAATAAAATTTACTTTCATGTATTTTTGTATATAATATATATATATTTTTTTTTTCTTAACACTAATAATTTTTTTTTCAATTTTTAATAATACACATGTATATATATTAAAAATAGAAAAGATAAAAATATTTAAAGATTAGAAAGGAAAATATATGATTAATCAAATTAATTATAATTTATTAATGAAAAGAAAATTATATAGATGATAAAATTTATTTAATCATAATTTTGTTTACTTATTATTTTTTAACGTTTAGTTTTTTTCATTCTGTAAGAAATCTAGTTGACCACGTAGTACATAGTGTACTATGTTGATTCACTAAACATAGTACATATCGTACTATATTTATTCACTAATGTATTTTTGTATATAATAAAATTTACTTCCATTTCTTAATACCGTAAGAAAATTTGCTCTTTTTTTTCTTTCTTTCTTTCAATTTTCTATATTACCCATGTATACATGTTAAAAATAGGAAAGATAAAAGTATTTAAAGATTAGAAAAGAAAATATATGATTAATCAAAGTAATTATAATTTATTAATGAAAAGAAAATCATATAGATGATAAAATTTATTTAATCATAATTTTGTTTAATTATTAATGTTCAACGTTTACTTTTAGCAGTGCCTTTTTGCCCTGAAAGTCATGGAAATGCCAACCATATTTTGAGAAAATAAGGTTTTTTGTAAATGCAAGTTACAGTTGTTGAACTTCAAAATTTTAGGTGCCTCAGACGTTTCCAAGATAAAAAAAGACATGATTCAAATACTGTCTCTACAAGATTTTTTGAATTTTTTTACCTAGATTCGGGAACTTCAAAATTTTAGGTGGCCCAGAGGTTTCCACGATAAAAAAAACTTGATTCAAATACTGTCTCTACAAGATTTTTTGAATTTTTTTTACCTAGATTTGGGGAGGAACTCAGCCTCAGATGTTTCCTTAGTTTTTTATCTCTAATTAATAAGAATATTTTATAGATAATTATTAACAATTAAATTAAAACTTTCATTTTTTTTTTTTTTTACAAAAATATCTCTCCATATAAATATTATTAATTATTACTAAATAAAATCCATCTTGATATTTAAAAAACAATTCAAAGTAAAACATTCTCTTAATAATACTAAAATATTGTTTACACTTAATGTTTATATAATTAAAATATTTATCAATTTAACATATTTATAAATACTATCACATTGATTTGATAATATATTATTTTATATAATAAAATTTACTCTACCATTTTTCCTGGTTCGTAAAAATAAAGAGTGCAATCAAATCTGCACATAGTATATAGTGTAATAGGTTGATTGTTTAATATAGAGTGTACTAAATTGATTCACTAATGTATTTTGTATATAATAAAATTTACTCTCATGTATTTTTGTATATAATAAAATTTACTCTCATGTATTTTTGTATATAATAAGATTTACTCTTTTTTTCTTTAACGCTGTAGTAAAATTTGCTATTTTTTTTTTTTTCAATTTTCAATATTACTCATTTATACATATTAAAAATAGAAAAGATAAAAAATATTTAAAGATTAGAAAAGAAAATATATGATTAATCAAATTAAGTATAATTTATTAATGAAAAGAAAATTATATAGATGATAAAATTTATTTAATCATAATTTTGTTTACTTATTATTTTTCAATGTTTAGTTTTTTTCATTCTGTCAAAAATTTAATTGACAACATAGTACATAGTGTACTATATTGCTTCACTAAACATAGTACATAGTGTACTATATTGATTCACTAATGTATTTTTGTATATAATAAAATTTACTCCCCATTTCTTAACACCTTAATAAAATTTGCTTCATTTTTTTTTTTTAACTTTCTATATATTACCCATGTATACATATTAGAAATAGAAAAGATAAAAATATTTAAATATTAGAAAAGAAAATATATGATTAATCAAAGTAGTTATAATTTATTAATGAAAAGAAGATTATATAGATGATAACATTTATTTAATCATAATTTTGTTTAATTATTAATTTTCAATGTTTACTTTTAGGGAGTTTTTTTCCCTGACATTCATGGAAATTCCGGCCATATTTTTAGAAAATCTGGCGAAGTTTTTTGTAAATGCAAGTTACAGTGGTTAAAGATCAAAATTTTAGGTGCCTTTGATGTTTTTGATAGTGCCGAATCCATTTCCACCATCAAATTCAAATCTTGTCTCTACAAGATTTTTTGAATTTTTTTTGTCTAGATTCTGACCACTTTTAGCCTTCAGGAGAGGAACTCAGCGTTAGTAGACACTCAATTTTTTTCATTACATAAGAAATCTAATCGGCATTTACGGAAAAAATAAATTTGAATTTTGTAATCTACGCAATTCAAATATCCAAAAATTTAAAAATACATGAGTCGTTTAAGCATGGCACAATTTCGTCTCGGCAATTATTTTGTGTCTAACTCTAATGTTTTTGTTTACCAAAAATTTGCCGGTGAGTTTTTGAATTGTTTTTTGTAATGTTATCAAGAGGGTCAAGGCCATAGAAAAAAGAAAAACCGGCTGAGACATTCAAAATCCATCCTAAAAACTCAAATTACCAAAATCTTCCCAAAATTGAACCAATTGCATTAACCAAGTGCATGTGCGTCCTCTTCGAATTCCAATGGATGAATGGTATCGACTTAATAAATGTTTCAACCAAGTGCATGTGCGTCCACTTCGAATTCCAATCGTTGAATGGTATCGACTTAATAAATGTTTCGGGATCTGCCTTTTACGGTTACTGGCTTTTCCCTCTCTTCCCGTGGAATCGAACCCTTCGAGCTATAAATCCGCCTCAACCCCACATTCTATGCGCTCATATCTCTGGTTTCTTGGTGCTGCTTAGTTTTTGTTTTTGCCATTTATTTTTGAGATGGAGAATCGCGGGAGCTCTGCAGGAGGTGGGTGGTGGTTTTATTTCCTCCTCTTTAGAAATGGTTGCAGTCGTTTTTTATTAGACTCTGATGATGTTTATGGGTGGCGTCAGTGGCATCTTTATATTGCACTGCTTATTGCTGCTGTATCTGCTGTTTTGGCCTCCTGGTTGATCCCGGAAGGCTGTGAGTGGGTAGGGAGACGCAGGAGGTCGGGCGACGTACCCATTCCTGGTCCCAAAGGATGCCCATCATCGGAAGGCTGCTGGACATGAGCATGGGTGTTGCTCACCGCAAGCTCACATATCTGGCTCATCTTCATGGCGCCAAGAAGCTTATGGCCTTTAGCTTAGGCTCCACGCCCGCCGTTATTACATCGGATCCTGAAGTGGCCAGGGAGCTGCTCAACTCTCCTCATTTCGCCAACAGACCCCTCAAGCAACCTGCGCAGCAGTTGTTGTTTGGGCGGGCCATTGGCTTTGCACCCAATGGGGACTACTGGAGGCTGCTCAGGAGAATTTCTTCCACGCATCTTTTCGCTCCGCGCAGAATCGCTGCTCACGAGCCTGGTCGCCAGGCCGATGCTCTCGGAATGCTTCTTGACATTCAGAAGGAATGTCAGTCCAGCGGTGTTGTTAGGGTTCGACGACACCTGCAAGGAGCTGCGCTGAACAATATCATGGGCAGCGTGTTTGGAAGAAGGTTCGAGGGTTGAGGAGGCCAAAGTCATTGCGAGGGTTGATCGGTTTCATCATCGCAAGTTAAGGGAAGCTATCGAAATTGAACGAAGACCCATCAATCTCAACAGAGATGATGGGTGGAAGGTAAGTAGAAATTGGATCCCTGCGTTGTCGTCTTAGGGTTTTTTCCTCCCCCCTCTGTTCTTCTTAGGGGTTTTCCTCGGGTTAGTGAGTCTGGTATCGCTTATCGCAGGCAGCCTTATGTTCTTCCCTTGTTCTGTGTGTCCTCCGGTCTCTCTTTATGTTTATTCTCTTCTTAGGTTTCATCTCTTTTTAGGTAGAATTCATTATAATTGAGCGTGAATTATTCTTAAAATATTACTATTATCATTAATAACAATTCTCTATGAGTTTAGTTCTATTAACATTTATAGTCCCATTCATCTTATTCTAACTAGCATTTTATATCATTTAGGACATATATTTATTAATTTATATATATTAGCAAATAAATTAGTTATTAGTATTAATAATTAATTTATATATATAAGGCATTATTATTTTAATGAATTATTAAACTAATTAATAACTTTTAATTAAAAACATTAATATATATAACCACTAACTAGTATTTTTATTAGGACATATTTATACTAATAAATAAATTAATTAATTAATTACATTTTTAATTTTTAATATTATTAATGATACATAGTAGTATTTTATACATATAATATTAATATAGATTAGTAAATTAATTTTTAATCGACCTTGTTTAACCTTTTTCTATATAATCAATTATATACCAATTATTAATAATATTAATTACGATAACAATAATAAAAATAGGGTATAATAGTAAATGATTGGAATATACATAGACATGTGATACACGTAATGAATTAATCCTTTAAATAAATATTGACCTAGATATATTTTTATATAATACAGTTATATTTTAAATTAAATAAATGAATTATTTTTAAACAGATTAACCTTTGGGAGGTTTTATTATTTACCTGGTTAACCTTGCTCCTGGAATTTAATAGTATTTTAATATAAAATTGGTTAGAGGAAGTTTGACTGGTGCTCTTGAGTGGAAAAGTAGCCGTTAGATTGTACTAGCTGTGGGAGTCTCTGCCTATTTAACACGCTGATCTGGATCTGCATCTTCAACTCGTCCTGATGATGAACCACATTAGTTGGTTCGAAACGCGTCGACAATTGTCCTTTTCATGTGATTTACGCCGAAGCTCTTCTTATAAAAATGACCGATCACAGAAGCCTCAATTATACAAGGTTCGATATGTCATGTACTTCTACTTGTGAAGAAGTGAAGGAGGTGCGGGAGATGGTGGATGAGGGTTTCGAGCTGTTGGGAGCGTTCAACTGGGCGGATCATCTACCATGGCTGCGACCGCTGGACCCTCTTCGAATCCATGCTCGTTGCGCCCGCCTTGTGCCGCGTGTGAGAGCTTTCGTTAGAAATATCATCGAAGAGCACCGACGTGCAGAGCGGAACAGCGAAACGGGTGATCAATCTGATTTTGTAGATGTTCTGCTGTCGTTGCATGGAGAAGATAAGCTAGATGAGGAGGATATGATCGCTGTTCTCTGGGTCCGTACTATTGGTTTTTTCACACTCTCATCTTCTATGTATCTCTGTATTTTAGTTGAGTTTTTTCACACCGAAATTTATGAATGAGGTGAGTTTGCTTGCCCTTGCCCTTGCCCTTGCCTTTGGGGAGGGGCATTAACCAAGTTTGGTTCTAATTTATGTAAAGTTATGTATGCAGGAGATGATTTTCCGTGGCACAGACACGACGGCTCTGCTGACGGAGTGGGCCATGGCAGAACTGGTGCTGAATCCAGATGCCCAGAAGAAAGCTCAGGCAGAGTTGGACGCTGTAGTGGGGCGAGACCGCAGCGTGAATGATTCGGATATCCCTAAGCTGCCCTACCTCCAAGCTGTGGTAAAAGAAGCGCTGCGAATGCATCCGCCTGGACCGCTGCTATCATGGGCGCGGCTCTCAACTGAAGATGTCAACATCAACGGAATGTGTGTTCCCGCGGGCACGACTGCCATGGTGAATATGTGGTCGATTACTCACGACCCCAACATTTGGGAATCACCTCATGAGTTCCGTCCGGAGAGGTTTGTGGTGTCGGAAGGCGGGGAAGACGTGGATGTGAGGGGTAACGATCTGAGGCTTGCTCCTTTTGGTGCTGGTCGTCGTGTGTGCCCGGGGAAGGCTCTGGGCCTTGCCACTGTTAACCTCTGGGTGGCCAAGTTGCTCCATCATTTTGAATGGCTCCCTCATGCTGAACATCCGGTTGATCTGTCCGAGGTCCTGAAGCTGTCATGCGAAATGGCTCATCCTCTTCATTCTGTTCCCGTCATGCGGGTGCCTTTCGCTTTCATTAAATCCTCTGTCCCTGTCTCTGTCTAGTCAATTACCCCTCACCTCACCTCATGTTCTGTTTGTCAGTATTACTGGGCTCTGTATTTCGATTGCAAGTGGTACACTCTCTGACCCATCGTCATAAGAAGAGATTGTGTGTTTTTGTGATGGATAGAACAAGGGTGGTGATTTTGATTTCGAATTATTGTAAGCTGTGTGTGTGTATGCTGCACATTAAGGTTAGGTTATCCGACGTGTGAGCATATTTCGACAATAAAGATGATGAGTTACCGCCCATATCAATCTTGTCTTGCCGCTATTACTATGTTAAATAATTTCATACCGTTGTCCGATCCATGCAGAATTCTGTTAGCTTATTATTTTCTTTTCGTTTCGTTGGGTGAAAAGGTCCATACAGATTGCAAAATCTAAGACAAGAGATCTATAAAATCTAAAGCAACAATATAAGCATTGTAGCTACCCGGTTTCAGAGGAAAATTATGCTTTAAAACCATGGAAAAATACATACGCTTTCCCAAGAATCATGCAACTTCTTATAGCAGCACGCATTTCATTTTCAGTCGTTTTTCTCTGCCATATTTTGTTTCGGTGATTGCCTTTGTAATCTGTATGGTCTCGTCGTCGGAGGATCTGTTGCAGTTCTTCGTCAATGAAAAAATAAGCAATAAACGAACGAACAGGTGGCGAAGCGTTTCTCGGGACCTTAAATATGAGCGGTACCTACTATCAACACGTCTGCCAAGATCGATATGGCGGCGTCCACGGCTTCTTCTTTGACCCACATTCTCAACCGTACGAACACACAGAGACGGGCATGGGTCGGCCCGCTGCTAAAATATTGCTTCAGCCTGTTGAATCCAGAAGCAGCTAAAACCAAAGCGGCCCACCACGGTTTGTTGTTTCTCCTTTAAAATAGAGACGAGTGCGGGAAAATAGAAATGTGGACATAAAAAATATATAAAGATTAGTTACTGTGAATGCTTTTTTGGATCAATAATTTTTTTTAATGATTTTGTATCCCCTGTTAAGTGAAAGACATCAGGAGGTTAGGTATATTACAAAGTTCAAATAGCTTTAAATAAAGAAATTGTTAAAAAATAAGTTTAAGAGTAGTTTGAATTTTAAAAGACATTGAATTAATAAAATAATTTCTATTCATTTATTAAAAGAATTTATTATTGATTAGTCAAAGGTGGTAGATTAAAACAATTTATCATTATCAACATAATAGTCAAAAGATGGTAGATTAAAACAATTTATCATTATCAATACGAAGTGTGATTAATCAAAGATGGTAGATTAATTGGATTGATGTTGTCAAAGTCTCCATCTAGCAAAAACACAATAACATATGATGATAAAATGATTTAATGACATTATTTAAATCTTTTTTTTCAACCTAGCATTATAGGTTACAACAATCTCAAAACATAATTTAGACAAGTAGGAACTAGTTTTCATAATTTGTTAGGGTTGGTTTTTATTGTTGAAACATGCTCTCATATGGGTATTTTGGTTAACTGTCTTTCAGTAAGAGATCTTAAATATGATTGAAAATCTTTTGGGTTATACAATGAAGGAATATCTCTTTAATGAATTTGCATAATAACAAAGCATCTATGATGATATAAATAGTCATTTCTAATTTCAATTGTCTTTTCATTTGCTTTGAGAGGAAGACAACATTGATTATGTAGAGTAGTATTCTAGCTGTTCTAAGTTTTCGAGGCTTTTTTAGGAATATCTCCCCTCAAATTTTCGTAAAATCCACCAGGGTTTTGTTAGACTTATAAGTTTTAGTGTTATCGAATTGCCTTAGGGGTGCTAAATTTATCTATGCATTCAAAAATATATTTTAAACAAACGAATTTATAACATCATGTTAAATTTTTCCTAATCAATAGTTTGTAAATAATATTTAATATTAAGATACTAAAGGATTTACAACATTTTATATCAATAGCCAATAAATTTATCAATATCACAAGATCAAGTCCACGGTGTCTTGGATAGACAATGATAGGGTGCTCTGTTATGACACTCCTTCAATGATAGGGTGCTCTATTATGACACTCCTTCATATAAAGTCACCGGTGCTCTGTTACGACACTCCTTCATGTGAAGTCACCGGTTCAATTTCCCCGCCCGATAGGGGTGATATATTGGACATGATGAAGATGTAGTCCTCCCAAGTTTACAAAACAAAATTATCACAAGATCAACATTTAAAAAATATAATATTACTAATAAAATCATTTAAAAAGATAATATTACCAATAAAATCATAATATACTGAATTGGAATTGGCCATCAAAAACTCATAACATATTAAAATATTCAAAATCTAACGAAAATATATTTATTTATATACACCAATAATTCATATAAATTAAAACTATGCCAACCATAAATTTTGAAATACATGAAATTAAAGTTCTGTTCAACAAAATTCTGTCAAACAATGAAATTCTAAGTAACCTCATGTCTAAAAAGTAACGACTATAATCTAAAGAGTAAATTCTGAAATTCTTACTGATAACTTTGAGCCAAACTATGCACTATTTTGAAGTCTGGATCATTAGAATGGTGCAGTCACTGTAATCTAAGTAAATTTGAGATGCAGAGATAACTTTTCTCGAAACTATGCACTATTTTGAAGTCTTGCTCATTAGAATGGCTCTCTCAACTCCAAAGTGTATGAATTTTCGCTCGTTGAATGTTGTCAAACATTGTTGTGATTTAACGATTTAAATTATTTAGAACAATGGGGCAGTTTATTCTATTTCTATAAGGATTTGGATACAAATACATATAGAATAATGTTAATCAATTATAATTGTTAATGGACCGATTATAATTGATTGAAATAATAGCAGTAATAAATATGGACAGCCAAATTTCGGCTGCCCTAGGATTGCGGCTGAAATTTAGCTGTCAATTGACAGCCAAATTTCGGCTGCCATAGGATTGGGACTGCTATAAAAGGGCTGAGTCTCCAAGGCTTGCAATCACTAAGAAAAATAGTCTGCTCCATTGAAGACTTGATACTCTATCAAGGATAGCCAGAGAAAAGGATTGCAAGCTCTTGGAAGGATTCAAGAGCCAACAACTCAACTCAACTCAAGTAAGTTCAGCTGTGCATTATTTTCAATTTCTTACAAAGGAGTAGATCTTGGTTAGGGTTCAAAGTAATTAGGAAAACCCACAAAGTAAATCTAACACAAACATTTTGAACCTCGCAAACCAATGGAAAATGGATAACATTTTGAACCTCCCAAACCAATGGAAAATGGATAGATGTTAGAAACCTAATCTATCAAGGTTCTGGTGTACAGTTAATGCATGTCCAAGAAACTTGGAAACTCAATCTAATGGTTTCAGTGTTGTATTTATATGTACAATTTACATAATTCTTATACAGTTGAATTTATTTTCTAATATTTTGATGCAGTGGTTTATCTTCCCTGTTAAATCACTTGAGCCACTAGTTTCATGGCCTTCATGGGCGCTCTGCTTTCCCCCTTGCTCGTACTTTTTCCCTCGTATAGTTTTGCTTCCACTATGCAAAGTTTGATTGTGGAGACTTACTGTGAGAAACTTTGCTCGTTTTCTCTCAAGGGTCAGAGCGTTTGCAAAACATTCCTTGTTGAAGAGCCATTTTGTGCGAAGAATCCGTGTTGCAATTTTTTGTTGGACAAGGAGGAGGTTTTGCACATTTCCTAGTTCTGTATTCACCGTGAAGGAGAAATGTCATGCTGCGTTGATGGACGTGCTTGAGGAGACATTTTTTTATGTAGAGCAGAGCATTTTCTATTTGGATGCAGAGTTGTTTTACGTTGTCAAGGCCTGTGCTCTCCCCAACGAATGTAAGGAGAATAACAAATCTGTCTCTTTCCTGGTAAGTTGTTTCAAACTCATTCCATTGTGTGGCATCACATAAGCTCCATCCTAAAATAGAAAAGAGAACCTACATTTACACCAAGAATAGCTCTAATTACCCTCATGTCTCGATTGACACAAAACCCTCCTTCCATCATGATTGACCAGGATTTGAGATCAAGTTGCTTGAAGTTACTGCAACTAGGTTCACTTTTGTGTGCTTCATCATCCGGTACAAGCTTCCGATGTAAAGCATTATAAATTGAAAGGGTCTTATTCCCTAGTTTTTTGTTTAATAAAACAGATGCATCGCCATGAGTAGCATGAAAAACCAGTGCACCTTTGGCGCTCCTACTGGACCTAGATTCTAAACCCTCTTCCACTTTGGCCCATTTGATTCAGTGGTATCTGTGACACTTAGCTCATTCTTCAGAGTTGCGTGGAGAACACAAATTTTCATTTCAAAGATTTTTATTCAGATAATTTAAGGGCTTCAAATGTCAATATAGATTTTATTATGGTGAATTTATGCATCTTGTTGTTTCTAGCTATGCACGGGAACCATATACAACTCTAAATTAATAAAATGATGCGAAAATGCTTGATTTCAGCAGAGCACATCAATGCTGGCACTCTAGTGTAGTTAGTTGTTGTTTTTGTATATTTAGTTGTCTTGTGTTGTTTTCTTCTAGAGGAGGAGTTGGGTACTGAGTCCATTTGAGAGGAGAAGCAAGAGTGCATAGCTTGCAAATGGATGAGATAAAGACCGCGTGACTATTGGCATTGTAGAATGGTGATTATGTGCATAAACGAGCAGAGTATGAAGGTTGGTTGGATTCCATTATGATGGTCAAAAGTCATATTGTGGACGCAAGGCTTGTAGGTTTTCTCTTGGAGTGGTAAGAGATATTTGTTTCTTTGATAATAAAGTTGAATATTGAACGTCGTCAGTGTGGATAGTATGAGTGTGGATAGTATGATTAAAATGAAAATTTGTTGTTAGTTATGCAGAGAATGTTAATTTTGATTTCACATTTGCATGAAGAAGACGATTTCTAAAGAATGCCCCAATGTTCGTAAAATATGATTAAAGTGGTCTTCTATTAGGATATATAAAAGACGTTGTTTTGGTTGGAAAATTTAACCATACAAATTTAATGTGTGAGAGAGTTAATTTGATATTACTTCTATGAACAACATTTTTATGTAGAACTTCAGGAGGATAGTTGATTGAAAGGATGAAGGTGTTACAAAGGTGTCCATGAGTTTTTTTTGGGGGTAATGGCATTCGATGGAGAAAAGTTATGTATGTGTCAAAGGAAATGGTGCCTTATTTTGAAGGCTTTAATTTTGGTCATGCCTCTTGGAAGTTTCTGAATTTCTATATTTTGTTTATCATATTTGACTACAACTTTTTGACATTTAGGTGCCATCTATATCATCTATATTTTGTTTTCTAAATTGTATTGTAAGTGGGTGCATTTTCGGTTGAACTCGACACCCTTGATTTTTTTATTGTAAACTGGCCAAACCTGAGTGAGTATTAGAGTTACTGAATACTCAAATCTCCATTGTTCATAACAAATTCATAATACACTCTCTCTAACATACAAACCTATTTACAAAATTTTTAGGACAAGATTGTGTTTTTGGAGCTTGAGTCACAACTACAATGAGATGAACCACAAAAGAAGAGTTGTAATTATGAACTGGTTCTTGTTCATTACAAATCCTTGTTTGAGCTTGAATCCCATCAATAATTGAAGATTGATTAAAATAATGGAGTCATTTTAGAAGCAGATTTGCAAGTAGATGTAAAGGTTTAACCTGTACTTCCCAAGACCTTCGTCAGACCTTGGGAAGAAGTTGTGAACATAATAGAACTGGTCTCGCATATAAAAAGGATGATATTTTCATATTCCAGAATATTCCAAGCTCATCCAGTTTTTCAGTGCTGGATTTCTTCAGGATGATCCATCTTCACATGCTCATGTTGCACAACAACCACAGATTGTCATATGCCAACATTGTGATCAAGTTGGCCATAAGAAAGATCAATTTTGATCTTCATCATTGTGAGCATTGAGGTAAGCACGATCATAATTCAAACAAATGTTCCAGGAAAAAAACTCCTGCAGGAACGAAGATTCACCTTGGATGAATCACTTCTTGGTAATGGTGTTCAACAGTGAGGAAGTTATACTAGTCATACCATAGAATTCATTCTTGATTATTGACTAGTTTTGTAACAAAGGTTTCATCATCTTCTCAAAGGTATTTGACAGGGGGGAATTTATGGTAAGTTAGCATCTTCGAAGATTGATCATTCAAATATTTATCAAGTGAACCTGAGCCACAACCTGAACCTACTATTTGAGCATACAACTAGAGATAACCATAGCCATATTTAGAGTTGTATCCAAAGACAAAACAATGCCCATGAAAATGCTTTTTTTATTGGTGGCATTTGTTAAACCGTTAATTGCAGAAGATTTTGGTTTCTGCTATGGTTTTTGTTAGGGAGTGCTTCCACCAGTAGAAGACTTCATCTTCTAGCTAGACTAGGAATTGTTTCAAGAATTTCTTTGATAGTTCTAGAGTTGGTGCTCATCATTAAACCACCACTGGTTGAGACCTCGAGTTCACCTACCTTTGGGTTTGTTTTTGGTTTTCTCTTAAAAAAAATCATTTCAGAGAGCTTATTCAACCATTGGTTGTCATGCATTTTTGCATTTTAGCTCTCTTCTTTGAATCTCATATACACCCCTTCATATTAAGGGGGGAATGTTAGCCACTCAATCCGCCATGGTTCTAGTGGAAAGTTAATACATGTCCAAGAACCCTGGAAACTGAATCCAATAGTTATATTGTTGTATTTATACGTAAAATTTACATAATTCTTAATACAGTTGAATTCATTTTCCAATATTGCGATTACAAAAGTTGAGACACCAAAAGAGGAGGACATCATAAAACCATAATTTAGTTTTAAAATGGTACACTAGCTCATATGTAGAAGCAAGAACCTTAAATAAGTCCAAGAGAACCAATCATATGCCTCAGAAAGATCAATTTTGAGGATTTCCATTTGTTTTGATCATGTGGATACCTTGTTGAACATATCTAATTTCTTTATGAATTAACCTACCTTAGAAAACCAAATTGTTGCAATAAAATCACCCTTGAGAGTAATGGTTTTAGTCTCGTAATGATCACCTTCACCTTGGTAATAATTTTGTATAAACTGTTACAAAAGGAGATTAGCCAAAAATCATTAAAGTTGTTGGGATAATTTACCTTTGAGATGAGGGAGATGAGGGTGATGAATGCGAAGTTAAAATGCTAGGCATATGCCCAAGCTTGCAGATATGCTCCATGACTTGATGTTGATCCTCCTTGACCACAAAAAAATTAGTAAAAAATTTTGTGGTCTAGTCATCCTGTCTAGGATTTTCATTCTTTCTAGAATGGATAACACCAAGAGGTTCGTTTTTTGTCATAGATTGAAATAGATCATTACTCTCCTCGTAATCGAGTAGCTTTCATAACATGGCTAGAATTGAGACCATATCTCTAATATTTTCATGTTCTAGTTCCTTGAATAATTTTCGGTAGATTTTATTCAAAATGGTTGACTCCAGTATCCCATGAAGAAATATGGAATTAAAAATCACCATAATGTATAAGAGTCAGAGACCATGGAAAATATAGTAAATACAGGTATTCTTTCAACATTGGGTAATTTTTAATACATTGAGAAAGATCTATAGATTTAAAGATTTTAGTGGATGTTTCAGAGCCATCAGCTAAGTCTATCTTTAAGACCGAGAAATAGTGGAGAGCATATAAATAATTAAATAGTGTGCGCAGAGAATCAGAAGCATCATTCAAAACCTAAATGTCCACCTCAAATTAAAAAAAATAATTTATATAAAAAAATATTATATTACACCCTAAACAAAAAAATATTATACTAGATACATAATAGTATTTATAAATGAATTAGTACGTGAATAAATTAATAAAATATAGATTATATATTATTAGATTTATATAACTTAATATTATGATATAATACAATGATTATATATATATATATATTTATTTTCTAGGTTATATTATAGTATATTAATAACATAATATATTCTAATAGATCTATTATATATTATGTATAAAAAAACTATTGGTATGTAAGTAGAAAGTTAATACTATGTTAGTCTATTAATTATATTATATATTAGATATTAGAAATAGGAATTGTTAAAAGATCACTAGGCTACCATTATTATAGATCGAAACATTTTAGGTGAAAACTTCTTTTAGAATGAAAAATTTGAAAAAAATTTACATCCCTCTCATTCTTTTATAGATCTGAATGAATCTGTAATGGTTTTCTCTCTCTGCACAGACATACACAATGTTTAATCTCAACATTATTTACATTTTATTTTTGAATACTATATAGAGTGCATAACTTAAACTTGCAAGTCCAAAAAATCTTGGATTTTTGCAAAAATTGACAAAAAAAAAATTACACTTAAAAAAGAACCAAAATGTAAAATAATGTAACATGCACATTGAGACATATTATCACTACATTGTTCATATTAAAATGGTTTTTCGTTATTAATATATTTTTAGGTATGCTTCAATATTGCTTAATCTTGCATATTAAAGAATTTATTGATACGCCATGTGAAATTTATTATTATTATGAACACTTTTAGATGTAACATATTAATTTTATATTAAAAAGGGAATGAATTACACATCTCCCTCTAATTAGAATAACTTGATATTTTTTTATTTTACTTTTAACTTTCAGTTGTTTTATTTTTATTTTATTTTTTTGAACATTGAATATATATATATATATATATCCTATGTTGAAATGTTTTTGAAAAGCTACTATAACGTTTAAACATCTTACTCACTTTTTCTTTTTACTTTTAATTACTTTATCTCTTTTAAAAGTTCATATGATATTATAGTATGTCATGTGAACAATAAAATATTTTATTTATTTGGTGCAAGTCTATACTTTCAAAAATTTTATATATGGTGGGCTAGGCCCAAAATGCCCCTTTAATGTCCCAAGGCCAAGCTAAAACTACTATAGTTGAGCCTTTAACAATATGTAACATCCCTTGTCAAAAATCCATGAAATAAAGTAAATAAAGCAAAAATAATAACAAAGGTCATAGGACACATAATCCAAGCTGAATGTTGAGCAAAACATCGTAGTGTGGGTGTTCATTTGGTTTATTATGGCTAGGGAAATTGGCAAAGGCAATGACAAAGTGTTTGCAAAGGAAAAGTGGCATTAATTGACATTTTATTTATGAATATAAGGGAAATTATGAGAAAATGAAGGTGAAAGGTCATAGGTTGCATCTGAGGATGAAAAAGAAGGAAAATAATGGAAAATGAAGAAAATAGAGGTCTCATTGATAAAAATGTTTCGGAGGATCAATTCACAACCTTTAGTCGGTTCAGTTTTGGAGATCTCTCTCTATTCTCTTTATTCTCTCATATTGGGGGAAGGAAGGCAAAGGAAAGACAAGAATGAAAAGGGAAGTAAAGATCAAGAAAGGAAGAGTGAGATTACTTGCAGGTATCGAGTTGCATGTATGGTTTCCTTGCTAGTTTTCGCATGCATGGTATATGCATGTGTGTTTTGGTTCTCTTATTATCTTTGGCATGGGTTTTGCCAGGTGTGACAGTGGTTTTCAACCTTGCCTTTCCATTTCTGGATAACCATGGTTTGATGGGGTTCTATTGTTTTGGTTGAGTTGGATTGCCCGATGGTTTTCGAAATTGAGTGGGGTGGTGTAAGGAGAGAAACACAAGCCTAGGAATCCCTAGGCCGGTGAAGGTGGATTATGGTAACGCCTGATTGTGTATGACCTCATTAGGCATAGGAATCCTTGACCGGTGAATGGCGAGATATACGATAAATCCTAGAGGGTGGAACCTCATTAGCCTAGGAATCCTTGATGGGTGAAGCATGGGAAATATGGTAAATCCTAGAGGTGGAGAGAGACAAATTCCTCATGGCTTAGGTTTAAATATTCAAAGGCATCCATGCTTGTTTAGGGCCTAGTGATCTGATGGGATTGCGTTAAAGCCTAATTGTATTGATGATGGTTTCAGGCCTAGGAATCGCTCAGTGGTTATACGGTAAAGCTCGAGGAAGCTTTGATTGGTTCTGTTGTGAGTCCCACATTCATGCTTGGAATATGGAATGGGGGTGATTAGTTGAAAGAAAGATTTGGTTCAGCCTAATCCATGGTGGGGTGGTCGTTGGAAGTTCTTGCCTTGGTTGGCTTATACATACATTAATAAGAAATCATTTCCCTATGGTATTTCATGTGTAAATGTACTTGTTAATATGTGGTTTTAATAGTTGTTCTATCATTGATATTTTTCTGGTTATAGGCATGGTTTTATGACAGATCTTAGTCATGGCTTTCATTATGTTTTGATTAGGAAATGAATGAATAATGAATGTATGACCTAATAAATGATAATGCAATTATTGTGATAAGGCATAAATTCTTCTTGACGATTCTTAGGTAAGTATGAGACCCCTATTCTCAAATCTGTGGTTATGACATGTAGATTACATGTTTGTGATATGTTTGACGAAATGTTTATCATGGATAGTAGGGGTTAGGTCAAGTCCTTGTACAAATGTTTTCATTAGTAGCTTTAATTAATTTTTATTTATCATTTCTAGAAGTCTCATGAAGTTCTAAGCTGAGGCTTGAGACCTGGCCCTAAAAAAGTCGCACAAAATCTGGGGTCGTTGGCTCGAAATTTCCTAAAGAAGGCCACAGTCACACGCATGCCTTATTTTGGGAGTGACTGGAGGCTCTCAGTCACATGCATGGATTGTCACGACAACGACCAGGGGTCTAGCTCAACAAAATGAGTTGTTGTCTTAGGGGTTGGGAACTTGGAAGGGTTGGTTGTCTCCTAAATATTCTATAGCTTATGAGAAAGGTTAGATTGGTTTTTTTTCACAGTTCCACTTCCTTAATTGTACATGGGGAGTTGAATCACATCATGTAACTCTTTGTCACATGTTTACCCTAGTGGACTGGTTAGCTTAGGTAAATGTGGGATGAGGGTGTTACAAAGTTGTATTAGAGCCAGGTTCACCCCTTAGACTAGATGGGCAGAATGTGTTGGTCATGCATACATCTTAGTTGCATATGTGTTCTTTATTCTTGTGGTTTATGTGCTTGTTCTGTAGGCATGGTTGCATTTTTGTCGCCATGTGAAAGTATATGGTGTTGTTGTTGGATGCGTATGTTGTGAGTTCTTGTGAGTTATGCGCTTGTTATGCATGTCAGTGTCTATACGTCATTATACATAAATTGACATGGTTATAGTTGTCATGCATGAGGTCATGGTATGTGGTTGGTATAGTCATGCATGCTTATTGAATGATGGTTGAGAATATTTTTATATAATGCTATGATTATGTTTATACATGTATTGTGCTAATCTAGTTGATCTTGTAGATGAGATATCCTCCCCTGAACTATACTGAGGTATATTGATTATGTTATGTTTTGGTTTAAGTTGACATGGTATACTTGAAGGAAGAAAATCAAAGAGTACTAGAAAGATGGTACACTAAAATTCACAAGACTCTCCCTATGTATCATATGATCAACATGGTGGTGGGCACTCTTCTAACTTAGAAGACACATTGAAAAGTTTGAAAGAAGAAATAAGAAGTATCAAAGCAGATAATGACATAATCATTCAAGCACATGAGAAACAAGAAGGGGTTAATGTAGTCATCCCTCAGATCTTGTCAGAATTGTAGAGAGACGTACCACTTAGGATCACTCATGGATAGGGCAACATGACTAGTTGAGCCTATGGTAGCAGGTCTCATGGTGGGAACATGTGAGACAGAGATGACATGATCAGAGATGGAAGGTTCTTGGATACACCTGATAGGTAAGGGAGTGGACACAAGCTTTACTCTTGTTCTGGTTCAAACATGTATCATGGTCATCATCACTATCATCCTTATAGGAGGAGTGACCGAGGATATTTATAGGATGAGTTCAAGAAAGAAAAACCACCTACCTTTAATGGGTATTTGAAGAAGTCAGAGGATGCAGAGGCATGGCTACTCAATATGAAGAAGTTCTTTGAGTTGCATGATTACATGGAGAACATGAAGGAAAAATTAGGTATCTTGAGCCTAAAGGGAAAGCAGAAATGTGGTGGGAAGATGTGAAGCTGGTTAGAGACATCAGGACAAAAGAGTTGAGTTGGCATGAGTTCAAGAGGCATTTTAGGAAGAACTACTTGTCACGAGAGGTACTACGATAAAAAATCCAAGGAATTATGTGAGCTAAAGATGGGATCGATGACAGATGAGGAGTATACGACTAAGTTCCTAGAGTTATTGAGGTATGTACCATATCTTAAGGATGAAAAAGCCAAAGTTCAAAAATTTTTCAATGGATTACCATTAGCGTTTAAAGATCAGATTGAGTATGATGAGCCTCAGTCACTTGAAGAAGTCATTGCGAAACTGAAGCACTGTTGCAAGAAATAAAAGCACAAGACAGAGTCTCAACAAGGTTGGAGAGTGAAAGAGAAAGCTAAAGGTAAATGGTAGCCAATAAAACAAGAGCTCAGGATGCAGGAGAGAAAGAAAATTTATCACCTTACAAAAAATTTAATGGACCTCAGCCTAGAGAACAACAGAATAAAGGTGATGGTAAGAGAAGGTTATAGTGTTTGACATGTGGTAAGGATCATCTCAAGAGAGATTGTCCATAGAATCAGGGTGGTAAGCCTTAGGTTTATTGTGCACAGGATGCGCAGACAGTTGAGGATGTTGGGCAGAGCATTCGACAGATTTATTCAATGCTGGATAATAGGCAGGCGAATCACCATTAATCTATTATCAAGACGGATGGTAAGATTTGGGATCAAGTTGTTTCTTTTTTGATTGACCCTGGATCTAATTATAGTTATGTAAGTCCTGACCTGGTGGATAAGTGAGGTTTGAATAAAGAAGTGCATACCGAATCTTGGTTAGTGCATTCGGCTACAAGTACAAAGAAGAGAGTTCGTCATTTGGTAAGAGCTTGTAGATTCGTGTTGAATGGTATGCCCACCTTAGCACATTTGAATGTACTATTGTTGGGATCATATAGTATGCTTTTGGGTATGGACTGGTTGTATCTTCACATGACTAAGTTGGATTGTTATGACAAAGCTATTGAATTCTTGAATGACAATGGAGAACAAAGAATCTTGCAGGGTAGGAAGAAAGCTACATCAATTAGAATGGTGACAGTTATGTAGGAAAAGGCAGTCGCAGAAAAGGGTGTGTGTTAATTGCAATGCATATTTTTAGTGATAAAGGTAAGGATGTAGAGAATGTGGAAGTTTTGAAGAGGTACTCGATCTTGCATTTGTTTCAAGGTGTGTTTTCAGCAGAGATTTCAGAGCTATCACCTCATAGAGAAGTGAACTTCTATATTGATTTGGTACCAGGGGAAGCACCAACATCAAAGGCACCACAAGGGACGAGCACACCCGAGTTATTAGAGTTCAAGTTGTAGTTGAAGGAAATGCTTGACAAGGGATACATCAGGCCAAGTGTATCGCCTTGGGGTGCACCAATGTTGTTGTGAATAAGAAGGATGGTACTCTCAGGCTATGCATTGATTATAGGAAGTTAAACAAGGTGACCATCAAGAACAGGTATCCGTTTTGGAGGATTGATGACTTGTTCGAATAGTTGAAATAGTGTTCTCAAAGATTGACTAGAGATTTGAATATCATCATGTATGCATTAAAGAAGAGGACATCTACAAGACTGATTTCCAGACCAGGTATGGGATTTATTAGCTTGTTATAGTTCCATGTGGTTTGACTAATGCTCCAACTACTTTCATGTGCTTTATGAATAATCTGTTTCATCATTATCTAGACAAGTTTTCCATTGTGTTCATTGATGATATATTGATATATTCTCAGAATGAGGAAGAGCATGTTGAACACTTAGCAAGAGTGCTGGGATTGTTAAGTGAGAATCAAACATATGCCAAGATTAGCAAATGCAATTTTTTTTTTTTTTTTCAGAGAGAGGTTCATTACTTGGGACTTGTTATTTCCTAGGAAGGCATATTAGTGGGTTTGGAAAATAAAAGAGTGATGATGGAGTGTTTGCCAATTTGTTATGAAAAATCTACGACTGCGGACAAAAATATCTTCCCTATGCCTGGTGGATTGACCTAAAGCAACAAAACGACAAAGGGACTAGTGTTTTCCTTAAATTAAATAGATAACGAGATGAAGCCTACTTGGAATTTGTCATATGCTTCAATCCTTCCTTATCTTGAATGCTCCAATCCTAGCTTCGGTTGTTATTATTAGAACCTACACAGTGAGATAACAAAATCAAACAATCCAAAAAATACATGTAGTGTCATATAATCACTTTATTCAATAGATCAACGTGGTAGTGAAATATATGACACCATAACATCACATATAGGAAAACAAAGAACTCTTTGCATTAATAGAAATGGAGTGAGTTACCAAAAAGAAGAAGGTTTTGATCCTGTAAAAGCGCCCCTCCAAGTTCACTTGTCATTTCTTTGTCACAAAACGCACCTCTAATCACCCTAATGCATGTAAATATATCTCTCACATCATCAACATAAGGGTAGAATCACTCCCCAAAATCGAAAAACGACCAACCAAATCCTTGTGGAATGAGGTAAATATATAGGAAGGAGAGGTAGCTCATGAATTCTTATCCACTTACCAATCTAGGCTTGAGATCAAAATGTGATGGGAGGATAGCGCAAGGGTTAAGATGGTGATTTCTCCAAGGTGGAATGAGGCATGATTCAAATGTTTATCCAAGGTAAATGGTTGAAACAACCTCTGGAAACTCTCAGAAGACGAATCTTCAGATTTTTTATTATATTTTTCCTGAATTTCTATAATCATCACACCCCCACAGTTTTGCACGATGCATTGCATAACACCTTGAGAGAAGGAGAGACTGCACTACAACATAATTGCTCAGTTATGCAGGGTTCCCTGTTCCTTAAAATCACTGAAATGAAGGAGTCAAGGGGGAAAACTCAGGGATTAGGGAGATTCATGCTTAGGGCTTTACGCAAGGATGATGATAATATGTTGAAGGATGTGAATTGATATTGTTTGAAGGTCTATTGAACAGATGCGACAAAATGGCCTATAACACTAGGTATGGGCATTATTAGTTTATTGTAGTTCTATTTGGTTTGATTAATTATCCAACTAATTTCATGTGCTTGATGAATAGTGTGTTTCATCCTTATTTGGCCAAGTTTTTCATTGTGTTCATTGATGATATATTGATATATTCTAAGAATGATGAAGAGCATGTCGAACACTTAACAACACTATTGAAATTGCTAAGAGAGCATTAGTTGTATGAAAATCTTAGTAAATGCAATTTATTTGACGCAAAAGTACATTACTTGGGACATGTTGTTTCCAAGGAAGGAATAGCAATGGATTCAGAAAAGATAAGAGCGATCATGGGGTGACCAGTTCCTAGAAACATGAACGAGGTAAGATCATTTATGGAACTAGTAGGTTATTACAGGATGTTCATCTGGAACTTCTCTTGGATTACATATCCTATTACGTCAATGTAGAGACAAGGTAAGAGATTTGAATGGACTGAGGAATGTGTAGCAAGTTTTGAGCAATTAAAGCAGTTGTTGACAAACACTCCAATTCTAAAGATTGAAAATCCAGAAAAGGAGTTTGCGGTGTGTATAGATCTCTGCAAGAGAGGACTTGGTGGAATCTTAATGTAGGAAGGACATGTAGTGTGCTATGAATCACAGAAGTTGAATCAGCACGAGCATAAATATTTGACACATGATCTTGAGTTGGCAGCGATTAGTAATGCATTAAATATGTGAAGTCACTATCTTCTTGGCAGGAGGTTTGTATTAATGAGCGATCATGGTGGATTGAGGTATCTATTTCACCAACCGAATATGAGTTTCAGGCAAGCTAGATGGTTGGCCATGATTAGTGAGTTTGATTTTAAGAGGCATCCATGCTTTTTTAGGGCCTAGTGATTCGACGGGATTGAGTTAGAGCCTAATTGTATTGATGATGGTTTCGGGCCTAGGAATCCCTCGATGGTTATACGGTAAGGCTCAAGGAAGCCTTGATTGGTTCTGTTGTAAGTCCCACATTCATGCTTGAAATATGGCATGGGGGTGATTAGTTGAAAGAAAGATTTGGTTCAAACTAATCTATGGTGGGGTGGTTCTTGGAAGTTCTTGCCTTGGTTGGCTTATACATACATTAATAAGAAATCATTTTCCTTTGGTATTTCATGTGTAAATGTACTTGTTAATATGTGGTTTTAATAGTTGTTCTATCATTGCTATTTTTCTGGTTGTAAGCATGGTTTTATGACAGATCTTAGTCATGGATTTCATTATGTTTTGATTAGGAAATGAATGAATAATGAATGTATGACCTAATAAATGATAATGCAGTTATTGTGATAAGACATAAATTCTTCTTAACGATTCTCAGATAAGTATAAGACCCCTATACTCAGATTTGTGGTTATGAGTTGTAGATTACATGTTTGTGATATGTTTGACGAAATGTTTATAATGGATAGTAGGGGTCAGGTCAAGGCTTTGTACCAATGTTCACATTACTAGCTTTAATTAATTGTTATTTATCATTTCTGGAAGTTTCATGAAGTTCTAAGTAGAGGCCTGAGACCTGGCCCTGAAAAAGTGGCACAAAATCTGGGGTCGTTGGCTCATAATTGCCTAAAGAAGGTCAAAGTCACATGCATGCCTTATTCTGGGAGTGACTGGAGGCTATCAGTCACATGCATGGATTGTCACGGGAGCGACTAGGGGTCTAGCTCAACAAAATGAGTTGTTGTCTTAGGGGTTGGGAACTTGGAAGGGTTCATTGTCTCCTAAAGATTATATAGCTTATGAGAAAGGTTAGATTGTTTTGTTTTGTCAGTTCCACTTCCTTAATTGTACATGTGGAGTCGAATCACATCATATAACTCTTTGTCACATGTTTACCCTAGTAGACCGGTTAGCTTGGGTAAATGTGGGAGGAGGTTGTTATAGAGTCATATTAGAGCTAGGTTCACCCCTTTTATTGGATGGGCGGAATGTGTTGCCCATGCATACATGTCAGTTGCATATGCGTTCTTTATTCTTGTGGTTTATGTGCTTGTTGTGTAGGCATGGTTGCAGTTGTTTTGCCATGTGAAAGTAGATGGTGTTGTTGTTGGATGTATATGTTGTGAGTTCTTGTCAGTTATGCACTTGTTATGCATGTCAGTGTCTATACCTCATTATACATACATTGACATGGTTATATTTATCGTGCATGAGGTCATGGTATGTGGTTGGTATAGTCATGCATGCTAATTGGATGATGGTTGAGTCAATTTTTATATAATGCTATGATTATGTTCATACATGTATTGAGCTAATCTAGTTGATCTTGTAGATGAGATTTCCTCCCCTGAACTATATTGAGGTATATTGATTATGTTATGTTTTGGTTTAAGTTGACATGTTATACTTGAAGGAAGAAAATCAAAGAGGACTAGAAAGATGGTATACTAAAATTCACAAGACTCTCCCTATGTATCATATGATCAGCATGGTGGTGGGCACTCTTCTGACTTAAGAGACACATTGAGAAGTTTGAAATAAGAAATAAGAAGTGTCAAAGCAGATAATGACATAATCATTCAGGCACAGGAGAAACAAGCAGAGGTTAATGTAGTCATTCCTCAGATCTTGTCAAACTTGTAGAGAGACGGACCACTTAGGATCACTCATGGATAGGGCAACATGACTAATTGAGCCTATGGTAGCAGGTCTCACGGTGGGAACATGTCACACAGAGATGTCAGGTTCTTGGATACACCTGATAGGTAAGGCAGTGGACACAAGCTTTACTCTAGTTTTGGTTCAGACAAATATCATGGTCATCATCGCTATCATCCTTACAGGAGGAGTGACCAGGGATATTTATAGGATGAGTTCAAGAAAGAAAAGCCACCTACCTTTAATGGGTATTTGAAGAAGTCAGAGGATGCAAAGGCATGGTTTCTCAATACAAAGAAGTTCCTTGAGTTGCATGATTACATGGAGAACATGAAGGCCAGAATAGGTATCTTCAGCCTAAAGGGAAAGCAGAAATGTGGTGGAAAGATGTGAAGCGGGTTAGAGACATCAAGAAAAAAGAGTTGAGTTGGCATGAGTTCAAGAGACATTTTAGGAAGAAGTACTTGTCACGAGAGGTACTGCAATAAAAAATCCAAGGAATTATGTGAGATAAAGATGGGATCAATGACAGATGAGGAGTATATGACTAAGTTCCTGGAGTTATTGAGGTATGTATCATATCTTAAGGATGAAAGGGCCAAAGTTCATATTTTTTTCAATGGATTTCCATTAGCGTTTAAAGATCGGATTGAGTATGATGAACCTCAGTCACTTGAAGAATTCATTGCGAAACTGAAGCACTGTTGAGAGCAATATAAGTGCAAGACATAGTCTATGCAAGGTTGGAGAGGGAAAGAGAAAGCTAAAGGTAAATGACAACCAAAATAAACAAGACCTCGAGATGCAAGAGAGAAAGAAAATTTATCACCTTATAAGAATTTTAATGGACCTCAGCTTAGAGAACAACAGAATAAAGGTGATGGTAAGAGAAGGTTATAGTGTTTGACATGTAAGGATCATCTCAAGAGAGATTGTCCACAGAATCAGGGTGGTAGGCCTTAGGTTTATAGTACACAAGATGCACAGACAGTTGAGGATGTTGGGCAGAGCATTCCACGGATTTATGCAGTGCTGGATAATAGGCAGGAAAATCATCATTAATCTATTATCGAGACGAATGGTAAGATTTGGGATCAAGTTGTTTCTATTTTGATTGAACCTGGATCTAATTATAGTTATGTAAGTCCTGACCTGGTGGATAAGTGAGGTTTGAATAAAGAAGTGCATACAGAATCTTGGTTAGGGCATTCAACTACAAGTACAAAGAAGAGAGTTTGTCATTTGGTAAGAGCTTGTAGATTCGTGTTGAAGGGTCTGCCCACCTTAGCACATTTGAATGTACTATTGTTGGGATCATATAGTATGCTTTTGGGTATGGACTGGCTGTATCTTCACATGAATAAGTTGGATTGTTATGACAAAGCTATTGAATTCTTGAATGACAATGGAGAATAAAGAATCTTGCAGGGTGGGAAGAAAGCTACATCAGTTAGAATGGTGACAGTTATGTAGGAAAAGGCAGTCGCAGAAAACGGTGTGTATTAATTGCAATGCATATTTTTAGTGATAAAGGTAAGGATGTAGAGAATGCATAAGTTATGAAGAGGTACCCGATCTTGCATCTGTTTAAAGATGTGTTTTCAGCAGAGATTTTAGAGCTGTCACCTCATAGAGAAGTGAACTTCCATATTGATTTGGTACCAGGGAAACACCAACATCAAAGGCACCATAAGGGAGGAGCACACCAGAGTTATTAGAGTTCAAGTTGTAGTAGAAGGAAATGGTTAAAAAGGGATGCATCAGGCCAAGTGTATCACCTTGGGGTGCATCAGTGTTGTTTGTGAATAAGAAAGATGGTACTCCCAGGTTATGCATTGATTACAGGAAGTTAAACAAGGTGACCATCAAGAACAGGTATCTGTTGTTGAGGATTGATGACTTGTTTGAATAGTTGAAATGAGCAAGAGTGTTCTCGAAGATTGACTTGAGATCCGAATATCATCAGGTACGCATTAAAGAAGAGGACATCTACAAGACTGATTTTCAGACCAGGTATGGCATTTATCAGTTTGTTACGGTTCCATTTGGTTTGACTAATGCTCCAGCTACTTTCGTGTGCTTGATGAATAATGTGTTTCATCCTTATCTGGACAAGTTTTCCATTGTGTTCATTGATGACATATTGATATATTCTAAGAATGAGGAAGAGCAACACTTAGCAAGAGTGTTGGGATTTCTAAGGGAGAATCAAACGTATGCCAAGATTACAAAATGCAATTTTTTTCAGACAGAGGTTCATTACTTGGGACTTGTTATTTGCTAGGAAGGCATATTAGTGGGTTCGGAAAATATAAGAGCGGTGATGGAGTGTTTGCCAATTTTTTATGAAAAATCTACGACTCCGGACAAAAGTATCTACCCTATGCCTGGTGGATTGACCTAAAACAACAAAAAGACAAAGGGACTAATGTTTTCCTTAAAGTAAATAGATAACGAGATGAAGCCTACCTGGAATTTGTCGTATGCTTCACTCCTTCCTTATCTTGAATGCTCCAATCCTAGCGTCGATTTTTATTATTAGAACCTACACAATGAGATAACACAATAAAAAGATCCAAAAAATATATGTAGCATCATATAATCACTTTATTCAACAGATCAACATGGTAGTGAAATATAGGATGCCATAACATCGTATATAGGAAAACAAAGAACTCTTTGCATTAATAGAAATGGAGTGAGTTACAAAAAATAAGAAGGTTTTGATCCTGTAAAAGCGCCCCTCTAAGTTCACTTGTCATTTCCTTGTTAGAAAGTGTACCTCTAATTATCCTAATGAATGTAAGGATATTTCTCACATCATCAACATAAGGGTAAAATCACTCCCCAAAATCGAACAACAACCAACCAAATCCTTGTGGAATGAGGTAAATATATAGGAAGGAGAGGTAGCTCATGAATTCTTATCCACTTACCAATCTAGGCTTGAGATCAAAATGTGATGGGAGGATAGCGCAAGGGATAAGATGGTCATTTCTCCAAGCTCGAATAAGACAGGATTCAAATGTTTATCCAAGGTAACTGGTTGAAACAACCTCTGGAAACTTCTGGAAGACAAAGCTTCATATTTTTTATTATTTTTTCCCGGATTTTTAGAATCATCGCACCCCCACAGTTTTGCAGGGTGCACTGCATAACACCTTGAGAGAAGGAGAGACCGCACTGCAACACAATTTCTCAGTTATGCAGGGTTCCTTGGTCCTTAAAATCACTAAAATGAAGGAGTCAAGGGGGAAAACTCAGGGATTAGGGAGATTCATGCTTAGGGCTTTATGCAATAATGATGATAATATGTTGAAGGATGTGAATTGATCCAGTTTGAAGGCCTATTGACCAGATGCGACAAAATAGCCTATAACACTAGGTATGGGCATTATGAGTTTATTGTAGTTCCATTTGGTTTGACTGACTCTCCAACTGCTTTCATGTGCTTGATGAATAGTGTGTATCATCCTTATCTGGCCAAGTTTTTCATTGTGTTCATTGATGATATATTGATATATTCTAAGAACGAGGAGGAGCATGTCAAACACTTAGCAACAGTGTTGAAATTGCTAAGAGAGCATGAGTTGTATGCAAAGCTTAGTAAATGCAATTTATTTCACACAAAAGTACATTACTTGGGACATGTTGTTTCCAAGGAAGGCATAACAATGGATTCAGAAAGGATAAGAGCGATCATGGAGTGACCAGTTTCGAGAAACATGCATGAGGTAAGATCATTTATGGATCTAGTAAGTTATTATAGGATGTTCATCTAGATCTTCTCTTGGATTACGTATCCTATTACGTCACTACAGAGGCAAGGTAAGATATTTGAATGGACCGAGGAATGTGCAGCGAGTTTTGAGCAATTAAAGTAGTTGTTTACAAACACTCCAGTTCTAAAGATTGAATATCCAGACAAGGAGTTTGCGGTGTGTATAGATGCCTACAAGAGAGGACTTGGTGGAGTCTTAATATAGGAAGGACATGTAGTGTGCTATGAGTCACATAAGTTGAATGAGCACGAGCATAAATATTTGACACATGATCTTGAGTTGACAACGATTAATCATGCATTGAAGATGTGGAGGCACTATCTTCTTGGCAGGAGGTTTGTATTAATGAGCAATCACGATGGATTGAGGTATCTATTTCACCAACCGAATATGAATTTCAGGCAAGCTAGATGGTTGGCCATGATTAGTGACTTTGATTTTAAGATCCGATACATTAAGGGATAGGAAAACAAGGTTGTAGATGTTCTTAGTAGGAGCGTGTAGGTGAATCATATAACAACTATGAGTTATTATGGGACATATTTATAGGATCAGATCTCACAGGAAGGACAGCAGGATGACAGGTACATGGATCTTAGGCAAAGGTTACAACATGGCATAAGTAATCAGGATGTTGACTATCATTTCACAATGGATGGTTTGGTTAGATTTAGGGACAAGATCTATGTTTTGAATAAAAGTGAGCTCAAGAAGAGTATCTTGCGAGAATTCCATGCGAAACCGTACTCAGGGCACCCAAGATACTAGAAGACATTGACAACGGTGAAAACATTTAATTATTGGTTCAATCTAAAGAAGGAAGTGGTGGAGTTTGTGGCTAGATGCTTGGATCGTCAATAGGTAAAAGCAGAATGTAAGCACACACGCAGATTACTACAGTTGATTCCGATTCCAGAGTGGAAATGGGAGGTCATTTCCATGGATTTCATCACATGTTTTCCAAGGAAATCTAGACAACATTATTCCATCATGGTAGTGGTGGACATGTTCAAAATTATAATTAACTTGTAAAAATTTACATTTAGATGAAGCTTATGAAAAATTAACCTATTTATCATACATGAGATCTCTTCACGTTGAAAATGAAATTAGAAGAACTTTATATGAATTTGTTATTTTCAAAGACAATTAACTTGGAAGGGAAATAACAATAAGATTAATCTTTTATAGTTGTATTTTTTACTATATTTTAATATAATGTAATATATAAATTTATATCATAAAACATTTATTTATTAATAATATGTTGGAAAAGTAAATAATATAATTCTTAAAATAAGTATTTGATATAAATTTTGGTTTTTATCTTTAATTATTAATAAGAATATTTCATAGATAATTATTAACAATTAGTTTTTCAATTTTCAAATTTTTTTTTTTTTAAACAAAAATGTCTCTCCATATAAATATTATTAATTTTTACTGAATAAAATCCATCTAATATTTAAAAAACAATTAAAAGTAAAACATTCTCTTAATAATATTAAAATATTATTTACACTTAATATTTATATAATTAAAATATTTATCCATTTAATATATTTAGAAATATTATATAAATATTTATCAATTTAATATATTTATAAATATTATTACATTGATTTGATAATATATTATTTTATATATTAAAATTTCTCCTGCTTAATTTTATATTTTATTTTATTTTATTTCTCGTGCTTAGTAAAAATAAAGAGTGTGCTCAAATCGAAACATAGTACATAGTGTACTATGTTGATTGTTTAGTACATGCTGTACTAAAATGATTCACTAATGTATTTTTGTATATAATAAAATTTACTTTCATGTATTTTTGTATATAATATATATATATATATATATATATATATATATATATTTTTTTTTTCTTAACACTAATAATTTTTTTTTCAATTTTTAATAATACACATGTATATATATTAAAAATAGAAAAGATAAAAATATTTAAAGATTAGAAAGGAAAATATATGATTAATCAAATTAATTATAATTTATTAATGAAAAGAAAATTATATAGATGATAAAATTTATTTAATCATAATTTCGTTTACTTATTATTTTTTAACGTTTAGTTTTTTTCATTCTGTAAGAAATCTAGTTGACCACGTAGTACATAGTGTACTATGTTGATTCACTAAACATAGTACATATCGTACTATATTTATTCACTAATGTATTTTTGTATATAATAAAATTTACTTCCATTTCTTAATACCGTAAGAAAATTTGCTCTTTTTTTCTTTTTCTTTCTTTCTTTCAATTTTCTATATTACCCATGTATACATGTTAAAAATAGGAAAGATAAAAGTATTTAAAGATTAGAAAAGAAAATATATCATTAATCAAAGTAATTATAATTTATTAATGAAAAGAAAATCATATAGATGATAAAATTTATTTAATCATAATTTTGTTTAATTATTAATGTTCAACATTTACTTTTAGCAGTGCTTTTTTGCCCTGAAAGTCATGGAAATTCCAACCATATTTTGAGAAAATAAGGTTTTTTGTAAATGCAAGTTACAGTTGTTGAACTTCAAAATTTTGGGTGCCCCAGACGTTTCCAAGATAAAAAAAGACATGATTCAAATACTGTCTCTGCAAGATTTTTTGAATTTTTTTACCTAGATTCAGGGACTTCAAAATTTTAGGTGGCCCAGAGGTTTCCACGATTAAAAAAACATGATTCAAATACTGTCTCTACAAGATTTTTTGAATTTTTTTTACCTAGATTTGGGGAGGAACTCCGCCTCAGATGGCTCCTTAGTTTTTATCTCTAAATAATAAGAATATTTTATAGACAATTATTAACAATTAAATTAAAACTTTCATTTTTTTTTTTTTTTACAAAAATATCTCTCCATATAAATATTATTAATTATTACTAAATAAAATCCATCTTGATATTTAAAAAACAATTCAAAGTAAAACATTCTCTTAATAATACTAAAATATTGTTTACACTTAATGTTTATATAATTAAAATATTTATCAATTTAACATATTTATAAATACTATCACATTGATTTGATAATATATTATTTTATATAATAAAATTTACTCTACCATTTTTCCTGGTTCGTAAAAATAAAGAGTGCAATCAAATCTGCACATAGTATATAGTGTAATAGGTTGATTGTTTAATATAGAGTGTACTAAATTGATTCACTAATGTATTTTGTATATAATAAAATTTACTCTCATGTATTTTTGTATATAATAAAATTTACTCTCATGTATTTTTGTATATAATAAGATTTACTCTTTTTTTCTTTAACGCTGTAGTAAAATTTGCTATTTTTTTTTTTTTCAATTTTCAATATTACTCATTTATACATATTAAAAATAGAAAAGATAAAAAATATTTAAAGATTAGAAAAGAAAATATATGATTAATCAAATTAAGTATAATTTATTAATGAAAAGAAAATTATATAGATGATAAAATTTATTTAATCATAATTTTGTTTACTTATTATTTTTCAATGTTTAGTTTTTTTCATTCTGTCAAAAATTTAATTGACAACATAGTACATAGTGTACTATATTGCTTCACTAAACATAGTACATAGTGTACTATATTGATTCACTAATGTATTTTTGTATATAATAAAATTTACTCCCCATTTCTTAACACCTTAATAAAATTTGCTTCATTTTTTTTTTTTAACTTTCTATATATTACCCATGTATACATATTAGAAATAGAAAAGATAAAAATATTTAAATATTAGAAAAGAAAATATATGATTAATCAAAGTAGTTATAATTTATTAATGAAAAGAAGATTATATAGATGATAACATTTATTTAATCATAATTTTGTTTAATTATTAATTTTCAATGTTTACTTTTAGGGAGTTTTTTTCCCTGACATTCATGGAAATTCCGGCCATATTTTTAGAAAATCTGGCGAAGTTTTTTGTAAATGCAAGTTACAGTGGTTAAAGATCAAAATTTTAGGTGCCTTTGATGTTTTTGATAGTGCCGAATCCATTTCCACCATCAAATTCAAATCTTGTCTCTACAAGATTTTTTGAATTTTTTTTGTCTAGATTCTGACCACTTTTAGCCTTCAGGAGAGGAACTCAGCGTTAGTAGACACTCAATTTTTTTCATTACATAAGAAATCTAATTGGCATTTACGGAAAAAATAAATTTGAATTTTGTAATCTACGCAATTCAAATATCCAAAAATTTAAAAATACATGAGTCGTTTAAGCATGGCACAATTTCGTCTCGGCAATTATTTTGTGTCTAACTCTAATGTTTTTGTTTACCAAAAATTTGCCGGTGAGTTTTTGAATTGTTTTTTGTAATGTTATCAAGAGGGTCAAGGCCATAGAAAAAAGAAAAACCGGCTGAGACATTCAAAATCCATCCTAAAAACTCAAATTACCAAAATCTTCCCAAAATTGAACCAATTGCATTAACCAAGTGCATGTGCGTCCTCTTCGAATTCCAATGGATGAATGGTATCGACTTAATAAATGTTTCAACCAAGTGCATGTGCGTCCACTTCGAATTCCAATCGTTGAATGGTATCGACTTAATAAATGTTTCGGGATCTGCCTTTTACGGTTACTGGCTTTTCCCTCTCTTCCCGTGGAATCGAACCCTTCGAGCTATAAATCCGCCTCAACCCCACATTCTATGCGCTCATATCTCTGGTTTCTTGGTGCTGCTTAGTTTTTGTTTTTGCCATTTATTTTTGAGATGGAGAATCGCGGGAGCTCTGCAGGAGGTGGGTGGTGGTTTTATTTCCTCCTCTTTAGAAATGGTTGCAGTCGTTTTTTATTAGACTCTGATGATGTTTATGGGTGGCGTCAGTGGCATCTTTATATTGCACTGCTTATTGCTGCTGTATCTGCTGTTTTGGCCTCCTGGTTGATCCCGGAAGGCTGTGAGTGGGTAGGGAGACGCAGGAGGTCGGGCGGCGTACCCATTCCTGGTCCCAAAGGATGGCCCATCATCGGAAGTCTGCTGGACATGAGCATGGGTGTTGCTCACCGCAAGCTCACATATCTGGCTCATCTTCATGGCGCCAAGAAGCTTATGGCCTTTAGCTTAGGCTCCACGCCCGCCGTTATTACATCGGATCCTGAAGTGGCCAGGGAGCTGCTCAACTCTCCTCATTTCGCCAACAGACCCCTCAAGCAATCTGCGCAGCAGTTGTTGTTTGGGCGGGCCATTGGCTTTGCACCCAATGGGGACTACTGGAGGCTGCTCAGGAGAATTTCTTCCACGCATCTTTTCGCTCCGCGCAGAATCGCTGCTCACGAGCCTGGTCGCCAGGCCGATGCTCTCGGAATGCTTCTTGACATTCAGAAGGAATGTCAGTCCAGCGGTGTTGTTAGGGTTCGACGACACCTGCAAGGAGCTGCGCTGAACAATATCATGGGCAGCGTGTTTGGAAGAAGGTTCGATATGTCATGTACTTCTACTTGTGAAGAAGTGAAGGAGGTGCGGGAGATGGTGGATGAGGGTTTCGAGCTGTTGGGAGCGTTCAACTGGGCGGATCATCTACCATGGCTGCGACCGCTGGACCCTCTTCGAATCCATGCTCGTTGCGCCCGCCTTGTGCCGCGTGTGAGAGCTTTCGTTAGAAATATCATCGAAGAGCACCGACGTGCAGAGCGGAACAGCGAAACGGGTGATCAATCTGATTTTGTAGATGTTCTGCTGTCGTTGCATGGAGAAGATAAGCTAGATGAGGAGGATATGATCGCTGTTCTCTGGGTCCGTACTATTGGTTTTTTCACACTCTCATCTTCTATGTATCTCTGTATTTTAGTTGAGTTTTTTCACACCGAAATTTATGAATGAGGTGAGTTTGCTTGCCCTTGCCCTTGCCCTTGCCTTTGGGGAGGGGCATTAACCAAGTTTGGTTCTAATTTATGTAAAGTTATGTATGCAGGAGATGATTTTCCGTGGCACAGACACGACGGCTCTGCTGACGGAGTGGGCCATGGCAGAACTGGTGCTGAATCCAGATGCCCAGAAGAAAGCTCAGGCAGAGTTGGACGCTGTAGTGGGGCGAGACCGCAGCGTGAATGATTCGGATATCCCTAAGCTGCCCTACCTCCAAGCTGTGGTAAAAGAAGCGCTGCGAATGCATCCGCCTGGACCGCTGCTATCATGGGCGCGGCTCTCAACTGAAGATGTCAACATCAACGGAATGTGTGTTCCCGCGGGCACGACTGCCATGGTGAATATGTGGTCGATTACTCACGACCCCAACATTTGGGAATCACCTCATGAGTTCCGTCCGGAGAGGTTTGTGGTGTCGGAAGGCGGGGAAGACGTGGATGTGAGGGGTAACGATCTGAGGCTTGCTCCTTTTGGTGCTGGTCGTCGTGTGTGCCCGGGGAAGGCTCTGGGCCTTGCCACTGTTAACCTCTGGGTGGCCAAGTTGCTCCATCATTTTGAATGGCTCCCTCATGCTGAACATCCGGTTGATCTGTCCGAGGTCCTGAAGCTGTCATGCGAAATGGCTCATCCTCTTCATTCTGTTCCCGTCATGCGGGTGCCTTTCGCTTTCATTAAATCCTCTGTCCCTGTCTCTGTCTAGTCAATTACCCCTCACCTCACCTCATGTTCTGTTTGTCAGTATTACTGGGCTCTGTATTTCGATTGCAAGTGGTACACTCTCTGACCCATCGTCATAAGAAGAGATTGTGTGTTTTTGTGATGGATAGAACAAGGGTGGTGATTTTGATTTCGAATTATTGTAAGCTGTGTGTGTGTATGCTGCACATTAAGGTTAGGTTATCCGACGTGTGAGCATATTTCGACAATAAAGATGATGAGTTACCGCCCATATCAATCTTGTCTTGCCGCTATTACTATGTTAAATAATTTCATACCGTTGTCCGATCCATGCAGAATTCTGTTAGCTTATTATTTTCTTTTCGTTTCGTTGGGTGAAAAGGTCCATACAGATTGCAAAATCTAAGACAAGAGATCTATAAAATCTAAAGCAACAATATAAGCATTGTAGCTACCCGGTTTCAGAGGAAAATTATGCTTTAAAACCATGGAAAAATACATACGCTTTCCCAAGAATCATGCAACTTCTTATAGCAGCACGCATTTCATTTTCAGTCGTTTTTCTCTGCCATATTTTGTTTCGGTGATTGCCTTTGTAATCTGTATGGTCTCGTCGTCGGAGGATCTGTTGCAGTTCTTCGTCAATGAAAAAATAAGCAATAAACGAACGAACAGGTGGCGAAGCGTTTCTCGGGACCTTAAATATGAGCGGTACCTACTATCAACACGTCTGCCAAGATCGATATGGCGGCGTCCACGGCTTCTTCTTTGACCCACATTCTCAACCGTACGAACACACAGAGACGGGCATGGGTCGGCCCGCTGCTAAAATATTGCTTCAGCCTGTTGAATCCAGAAGCAGCTAAAACCAAAGCGGCCCACCACGGTTTGTTGTTTCTCCTTTAAAATAGAGACGAGTGCGGGAAAATAGAAATGTGGACATAAAAAATATATAAAGATTAGTTACTGTGAATGCTTTTTTGGATCAATAATTTTTTTTAATGATTTTGTATCCCCTGTTAAGTGAAAGACATCAGGAGGTTAGGGTATATTACAAAGTTCAAATAGCTTTAAATAAAGAAATTGTTAAAAAATAAGTTTAAGAGTAGTTTGAATTTTAAAAGACATTGAATTAATAAAATAATTTCTATTCATTTATTAAAAGAATTTATTATTGATTAGTCAAAGGTGGTAGATTAAAACAATTTATCATTATCAACATAATAGTCAAAAGATGGTAGATTAAAACAATTTATCATTATCAATACGAAGTGTGATTAATCAAAGATGGTAGATTAATTGGATTGATGTTGTCAAAGTCTCCATCTAGCAAAAACACAATAACATATGATGATAAAATGATTTAATGACATTATTTAAATCTTTTTTTTCAACCTAGCATTATAGGTTACAACAATCTCAAAACATAATTTAGACAAGTAGGAACTAGTTTTCATAATTTGTTAGGGTTGGTTTTTATTGTTGAAACATGCTCTCATATGGGTATTTTGGTTAACTGTCTTTCAGTAAGAGATCTTAAATATGATTGAAAATCTTTTGGGTTATACAATGAAGGAATATCTCTTTAATGAATTTGCATAATAACAAAGCATCTATGATGATATAAATAGTCATTTCTAATTTCAATTGTCTTTTCATTTGCTTTGAGAGGAAGACAACATTGATTATGTAGAGTAGTATTCTAGCTGTTCTAAGTTTTCGAGGCTTTTTTAGGAATATCTCCCCTCAAATTTTCGTAAAATCCACCAGGGTTTTGTTAGACTTATAAGTTTTAGTGTTATCGAATTGCCTTAGGGGTGCTAAATTTATCTATGCATTCAAAAATATATTTTAAACAAACGAATTTATAACATCATGTTAAATTTTTCCTAATCAATAGTTTGTAAATAATATTTAATATTAAGATACTAAAGGATTTACAACATTTTATATCAATAGCCAATAAATTTATCAATATCACAAGATCAAGTCCACGGTGTCTTGGATAGACAATGATAGGGTGCTCTGTTATGACACTCCTTCAATGATAGGGTGCTCTGTTATGACACTCCTTCATATAAAGTCACCGGTGCTCTGTTACGACACTCCTTCATGTGAAGTCACCGGTTCAATTTCCCCGCCCGATAGGGGTGATATATTGGACATGATGAAGATGTAGTCCTCCCAAGTTTACAAAACAAAATTATCACAAGATCAACATTTAAAAAATATAATATTACTAATAAAATCATTTAAAAAGATAATATTACCAATAAAATCATAATATACTGAATTGGAATTGGCCATCAAAAACTCATAACATATTAAAATATTCAAAATCTAACGAAAATATATTTATTTATATACACCAATAATTCATATAAATTAAAACTATGCCAACCATAAATTTTGAAATACATGAAATTAAAGTTCTGTTCAACAAAATTCTGTCAAACAATGAAATTCTAAGTAACCTCATGTCTAAAAAGTAACGACTATAATCTAAAGAGTAAATTCTGAAATTCTTACTGATAACTTTGAGCCAAACTATGCACTATTTTGAAGTCTGGATCATTAGAATGGTGCAGTCACTGTAATCTAAGTAAATTTGAGATGCAGAGATAACTTTTCTCGAAACTATGCACTATTTTGAAGTCTTGCTCATTAGAATGGCTCTCTCAACTCCAAAGTGTATGAATTTTCGCTCGTTGAATGTTGTCAAACATTGTTGTGATTTAACGATTTAAATTATTTAGAACAATGGGGCAGTTTATTCTATTTCTATAAGGATTTGGATACAAATACATATAGAATAATGTTAATCAATTATAATTGTTAATGGACCGATTATAATTGATTGAAATAATAGCAGTAATAAATATGGACAGCCAAATTTCGGCTGCCCTAGGATTGCGGCTGAAATTTAGCTGTCTCAATTGACAGCCAAATTTCGGCTGCCATAGGATTGGGACTGCTATAAAAGGGCTGAGTCTCCAAGGCTTGCAATCACTAAGAAAAATAGTCTGCTCCATTGAAGACTTGATACTCTATCAAGGATAGCCAGAGAAAAGGATTGCAAGCTCTTGGAAGGATTCAAGAGCCAACAACTCAACTCAACTCAAGTAAGTTCAGCTGTGCATTATTTTCAATTTCTTACAAAGGAGTAGATCTTGGTTAGGGTTCAAAGTAATTAGGAAAACCCACAAAGTAAATCTAACACAAACATTTTGAACCTCGCAAACCAATGGAAAATGGATAACATTTTGAACCTCCCAAACCAATGGAAAATGGATAGATGTTAGAAACCTAATCTATCAAGGTTCTGGTGTACAGTTAATGCATGTCCAAGAAACTTGGAAACTCAATCTAATGGTTTCAGTGTTGTATTTATATGTACAATTTACATAATTCTTATACAGTTGAATTTATTTTCTAATATTTTGATGCAGTGGTTTATCTTCCCTGTTAAATCACTTGAGCCACTAGTTTCATGGCCTTCATGGGCGCTCTGCTTTCCCCCTTGCTCGTACTTTTTCCCTCGTATAGTTTTGCTTCCACTATGCAAAGTTTGATTGTGGAGACTTACTGTGAGAAACTTTGCTCGTTTTCTCTCAAGGGTCAGAGCGTTTGCAAAACATTCCTTGTTGAAGAGCCATTTTGTGCGAAGAATCCGTGTTGCAATTTTTTGTTGGACAAGGAGGAGGTTTTGCACATTTCCTAGTTCTGTATTCACCGTGAAGGAGAAATGTCATGCTGCGTTGATGGACGTGCTTGAGGAGACATTTTTTTATGTAGAGCAGAGCATTTTCTATTTGGATGCAGAGTTGTTTTACGTTGTCAAGGCCTGTGCTCTCCCCAACGAATGTAAGGAGAATAACAAATCTGTCTCTTTCCTGGTAAGTTGTTTCAAACTCATTCCATTGTGTGGCATCACATAAGCTCCATCCTAAAATAGAAAAGAGAACCTACATTTACACCAAGAATAGCTCTAATTACCCTCATGTCTCGATTGACACAAAACCCTCCTTCCATCATGATTGACCAGGATTTGAGATCAAGTTGCTTGAAGTTACTGCAACTAGGTTCACTTTTGTGTGCTTCATCATCCGGTACAAGCTTCCGATGTAAAGCATTATAAATTGAAAGGGTCTTATTCCCTAGTTTTTTGTTTAATAAAACAGATGCATCGCCATGAGTAGCATGAAAAACCAGTGCACCTTTGGCGCTCCTACTGGACCTAGATTCTAAACCCTCTTCCACTTTGGCCCATTTGATTCAGTGGTATCTGTGACACTTAGCTCATTCTTCAGAGTTGCGTGGAGAACACAAATTTTCATTTCAAAGATTTTTATTCAGATAATTTAAGGGCTTCAAATGTCAATATAGATTTTATTATGGTGAATTTATGCATCTTGTTGTTTCTAGCTATGCACGGGAACCATATACAACTCTAAATTAATAAAATGATGCGAAAATGCTTGATTTCAGCAGAGCACATCAATGCTGGCACTCTAGTGTAGTTAGTTGTTGTTTTTGTATATTTAGTTGTCTTGTGTTGTTTTCTTCTAGAGGAGGAGTTGGGTACTGAGTCCATTTGAGAGGAGAAGCAAGAGTGCATAGCTTGCAAATGGATGAGATAAAGACCGCGTGACTATTGGCATTGTAGAATGGTGATTATGTGCATAAACGAGCAGAGTATGAAGGTTGGTTGGATTCCATTATGATGGTCAAAAGTCATATTGTGGACGCAAGGCTTGTAGGTTTTCTCTTGGAGTGGTAAGAGATATTTGTTTCTTTGATAATAAAGTTGAATATTGAACGTCGTCAGTGTGGATAGTATGAGTGTGGATAGTATGATTAAAATGAAAATTTGTTGTTAGTTATGCAGAGAATGTTAATTTTGATTTCACATTTGCATGAAGAAGACGATTTCTAAAGAATGCCCCAATGTTCGTAAAATATGATTAAAGTGGTCTTCTATTAGGATATATAAAAGACGTTGTTTTGGTTGGAAAATTTAACCATACAAATTTAATGTGTGAGAGAGTTAATTTGATATTACTTCTATGAACAACATTTTTATGTAGAACTTCAGGAGGATAGTTGATTGAAAGGATGAAGGTGTTACAAAGGTGTCCATGAGTTTTTTTTGGGGGTAATGGCATTCGATGGAGAAAAGTTATGTATGTGTCAAAGGAAATGGTGCCTTATTTTGAAGGCTTTAATTTTGGTCATGCCTCTTGGAAGTTTCTGAATTTCTATATTTTGTTTATCATATTTGACTACAACTTTTTGACATTTAGGTGCCATCTATATCATCTATATTTTGTTTTCTAAATTGTATTGTAAGTGGGTGCATTTTCGGTTGAACTCGACACCCTTGATTTTTTTATTGTAAACTGGCCAAACCTGAGTGAGTATTAGAGTTACTGAATACTCAAATCTCCATTGTTCATAACAAATTCATAATACACTCTCTCTAACATACAAACCTATTTACAAAATTTTTAGGACAAGATTGTGTTTTTGGAGCTTGAGTCACAACTACAATGAGATGAACCACAAAAGAAGAGTTGTAATTATGAACTGGTTCTTGTTCATTACAAATCCTTGTTTGAGCTTGAATCCCATCAATAATTGAAGATTGATTAAAATAATGGAGTCATTTTAGAAGCAGATTTGCAAGTAGATGTAAAGGTTTAACCTGTACTTCCCAAGACCTTCGTCAGACCTTGGGAAGAAGTTGTGAACATAATAGAACTGGTCTCGCATATAAAAAGGATGATATTTTCATATTCCAGAATATTCCAAGCTCATCCAGTTTTTCAGTGCTGGATTTCTTCAGGATGATCCATCTTCACATGCTCATGTTGCACAACAACCACAGATTGTCATATGCCAACATTGTGATCAAGTTGGCCATAAGAAAGATCAATTTTGATCTTCATCATTGTGAGCATTGAGGTAAGCACGATCATAATTCAAACAAATGTTCCAGGAAAAAAACTCCTGCAGGAACGAAGATTCACCTTGGATGAATCACTTCTTGGTAATGGTGTTCAACAGTGAGGAAGTTATACTAGTCATACCATAGAATTCATTCTTGATTATTGACTAGTTTTGTAACAAAGGTTTCATCATCTTCTCAAAGGTATTTGACAGGGGGGAATTTATGGTAAGTTAGCATCTTCGAAGATTGATCATTCAAATATTTATCAAGTGAACCTGAGCCACAACCTGAACCTACTATTTGAGCATACAACTAGAGATAACCATAGCCATATTTAGAGTTGTATCCAAAGACAAAACAATGCCCATGAAAATGCTTTTTTTATTGGTGGCATTTGTTAAACCGTTAATTGCAGAAGATTTTGGTTTCTGCTATGGTTTTTGTTAGGGAGCGCTTCCACCAGTAGAAGACTTCATCTTCTAGCTAGACTAGGAATTGTTTCAAGAATTTCTTTGATAGTTCTAGAGTTGGTGCTCATCATTAAACCACCACTGGTTGAGACCTCGAGTTCACCTACCTTTGGGTTTGTTTTTGGTTTTCTCTTAAAAAAAATCATTTCAGAGAGCTTATTCAACCATTGGTTGTCATGCATTTTTGCATTTTAGCTCTCTTCTTTGAATCTCATATACACCCCTTCATATTAAGGGGGGAATGTTAGCCACTCAATCCGCCATGGTTCTAGTGGAAAGTTAATACATGTCCAAGAACCCTGGAAACTGAATCCAATAGTTATATTGTTGTATTTATACGTAAAATTTACATAATTCTTAATACAGTTGAATTCATTTTCCAATATTGCGATTACAAAAGTTGAGACACCAAAAGAGGAGGACATCATAAAACCATAATTTAGTTTTAAAATGGTACACTAGCTCATATGTAGAAGCAAGAACCTTAAATAAGTCCAAGAGAACCAATCATATGCCTCAGAAAGATCAATTTTGAGGATTTCCATTTGTTTTGATCATGTGGATACCTTGTTGAACATATCTAATTTCTTTATGAATTAACCTACCTTAGAAAACCAAATTGTTGCAATAAAATCACCCTTGAGAGTAATGGTTTTAGTCTCGTAATGATCACCTTCACCTTGGTAATAATTTTGTATAAACTGTTACAAAAGGAGATTAGCCAAAAATCATTAAAGTTGTTGGGATAATTTACCTTTGAGATGAGGGAGATGAGGGTGATGAATGCGAAGTTAAAATGCTAGGCATATGCCCAAGCTTGCAGATATGCTCCATGACTTGATGTTGATCCTCCTTGACCACAAAAAAATTAGTAAAAAATTTTGTGGTCTAGTCATCCTGTCTAGGATTTTCATTCTTTCTAGAATGGATAACACCAAGAGGTTCGTTTTTTGTCATAGATTGAAATAGATCATTACTCTCCTCGTAATCGAGTAGCTTTCATAACATGGCTAGAATTGAGACCATATCTCTAATATTTTCATGTTCTAGTTCCTTGAATAATTTTCGGTAGATTTTATTCAAAATGGTTGACTCCAGTATCCCATGAAGAAATATGGAATTAAAAATCACCATAATGTATAAGAGTCAGAGACCATGGAAAATATAGTAAATACAGGTATTCTTTCAACATTGGGTAATTTTTAATACATTGAGAAAGATCTATAGATTTAAAGATTTTAGTGGATGTTTCAGAGCCATCAGCTAAGTCTATCTTTAAGACCGAGAAATAGTGGAGAGCATATAAATAATTAAATAGTGTGCGCAGAGAATCAGAAGCATCATTCAAAACCTAAATGTCCACCTCAAATTAAAAAAAATAATTTATATAAAAAAATATTATATTACACCCTAAACAAAAAAATATTATACTAGATACATAATAGTATTTATAAATGAATTAGTACGTGAATAAATTAATAAAATATAGATTATATATTATTAGATTTATATAACTTAATATTATGATATAATACAATGATTATATATATATATATATTTATTTTCTAGGTTATATTATAGTATATTAATAACATAATATATTCTAATAGATCTATTATATATTATGTATAAAAAAACTATTGGTATGTAAGTAGAAAGTTAATACTATGTTAGTCTATTAATTATATTATATATTAGATATTAGAAATAGGAATTGTTAAAAGATCACTAGGCTACCATTATTATAGATCGAAACATTTTAGGTGAAAACTTCTTTTAGAATGAAAAATTTGAAAAAAATTTACATCCCTCTCATTCTTTTATAGATCTGAATGAATCTGTAATGGTTTTCTCTCTCTGCACAGACATACACAATGTTTAATCTCAACATTATTTACATTTTATTTTTGAATACTATATAGAGTGCATAACTTAAACTTGCAAGTCCAAAAAATCTTGGATTTTTGCAAAAATTGACAAAAAAAAATTACACTTAAAAAAGAACCAAAATGTAAAATAATGTAACATGCACATTGAGACATATTATCACTACATTGTTCATATTAAAATGGTTTTTCGTTATTAATATATTTTTAGGTATGCTTCAATATTGCTTAATCTTGCATATTAAAGAATTTATTGATACGCCATGTGAAATTTATTATTATTATGAACACTTTTAGATGTAACATATTAATTTTATATTAAAAAGGGAATGAATTACACATCTCCCTCTAATTAGAATAACTTGATATTTTTTTATTTTACTTTTAACTTTCAGTTGTTTTATTTTTATTTTATTTTTTTGAACATTGAATATATATATATATATATCCTATGTTGAAATGTTTTTGAAAAGCTACTATAACGTTTAAACATCTTACTCACTTTTTCTTTTTACTTTTAATTACTTTATCTCTTTTAAAAGTTCATATGATATTATAGTATGTCATGTGAACAATAAAATATTTTATTTATTTGGTGCAAGTCTATACTTTCAAAAATTTTATATATGGTGGGCTAGGCCCAAAATGCCCCTTTAATGTCCCAAGGCCAAGCTAAAACTACTATAGTTGAGCCTTTAACAATATGTAACATCCCTTGTCAAAAATCCATGAAATAAAGTAAATAAAGCAAAAATAATAACAAAGGTCATAGGACACATAATCCAAGCTGAATGTTGAGCAAAACATCGTAGTGTGGGTGTTCATTTGGTTTATTATGGCTAGGGAAATTGGCAAAGGCAATGACAAAGTGTTTGCAAAGGAAAAGTGGCATTAATTGACATTTTATTTATGAATATAAGGGAAATTATGAGAAAATGAAGGTGAAAGGTCATAGGTTGCATCTGAGGATGAAAAAGAAGGAAAATAATGGAAAATGAAGAAAATAGAGGTCTCATTGATAAAAATGTTTCGGAGGATCAATTCACAACCTTTAGTCGGTTCAGTTTTGGAGATCTCTCTCTATTCTCTTTATTCTCTCATATTGGGGGAAGGAAGGCAAAGGAAAGACAAGAATGAAAAGGGAAGTAAAGATCAAGAAAGGAAGAGTGAGATTACTTGCAGGTATCGAGTTGCATGTATGGTTTCCTTGCTAGTTTTCGCATGCATGGTATATGCATGTGTGTTTTGGTTCTCTTATTATCTTTGGCATGGGTTTTGCCAGGTGTGACAGTGGTTTTCAACCTTGCCTTTCCATTTCTGGATAACCATGGTTTGATGGGGTTCTATTGTTTTGGTTGAGTTGGATTGCCCGATGGTTTTCGAAATTGAGTGGGGTGGTGTAAGGAGAGAAACACAAGCCTAGGAATCCCTAGGCCGGTGAAGGTGGATTATGGTAACGCCTGATTGTGTATGACCTCATTAGGCATAGGAATCCTTGACCGGTGAATGGCGAGATATACGATAAATCCTAGAGGGTGGAACCTCATTAGCCTAGGAATCCTTGATGGGTGAAGCATGGGAAATATGGTAAATCCTAGAGGTGGAGAGAGACAAATTCCTCATGGCTTAGGTTTAAATATTCAAAGGCATCCATGCTTGTTTAGGGCCTAGTGATCTGATGGGATTGCGTTAAAGCCTAATTGTATTGATGATGGTTTCAGGCCTAGGAATCGCTCAGTGGTTATACGGTAAAGCTCGAGGAAGCTTTGATTGGTTCTGTTGTGAGTCCCACATTCATGCTTGGAATATGGAATGGGGGTGATTAGTTGAAAGAAAGATTTGGTTCAGCCTAATCCATGGTGGGGTGGTCGTTGGAAGTTCTTGCCTTGGTTGGCTTATACATACATTAATAAGAAATCATTTCCCTATGGTATTTCATGTGTAAATGTACTTGTTAATATGTGGTTTTAATAGTTGTTCTATCATTGATATTTTTCTGGTTATAGGCATGGTTTTATGACAGATCTTAGTCATGGCTTTCATTATGTTTTGATTAGGAAATGAATGAATAATGAATGTATGACCTAATAAATGATAATGCAATTATTGTGATAAGGCATAAATTCTTCTTGACGATTCTTAGATAAGTATGAGACCCCTATTCTCAAATCTGTGGTTATGACATGTAGATTACATGTTTGTGATATGTTTGACGAAATGTTTATCATGGATAGTAGGGTTTAGGTCAAGTCCTTGTACAAATGTTTTCATTAGTAGCTTTAATTAATTTTTATTTATCATTTCTGGAAGTTTCATGAAGTTCTAAGCGGAGGCTTGAGACCAGGCCCTGAAAAAGTGGCACAAAATCCGGGGTCGTTGGCTCAAAATTTCCTAAAGAAGGCCACAGTCACATGCATGCCTTATTTTGGGAGTGACTGGAGACTCTCAGTCACATGCATGGATTGTCACGACAACGACCAGGGGTCTAGCTCAACAAAATGAGTTGTTGTCTTAGGGGTTGGGAACTTGGAAGGGTTGGTTGTCTCCTAAATATTCTATAGCTTATGAGAAAGGTTAGATTGGTTTTTTTTTTACGGTTCCACTTCCTTACTTGTACATGGGGAGTTGAATCACATCATGTAACTCTTTGTCACATGTTTACCCTAGTGGACTGGTTAGCTTAGGTAAATGTGGGAGGAGGGTGTTACAAAGTTGTATTAGAGCCAGGTTCACCCCTTGGACTAGATGGGCGGAATGTGTTGGTCATGCATACATCTTAGTTGCATATGTGTTCTTTATTCTTGTGGTTTATGTGCTTGTTGTGTAGGCATGGTTGCAGTTTTGTCGCCATGTGAAAGTATATGGTGTTGTTGTTGGATGCATATGTTGTGAGTTCTTGTCAGTTATGCGCTTGTTATGCATGTTAGTGTCTATACGTCATTATACATAAATTGACATGGTTATAGTTGTCATGCATGAGGTCATGGTATGTGGTTGGTATAGTCACGCATGCTTATTGAATGATGGTTGAGATGATTTTTATATAATGCTATGATTATGTTTATACATGTATTGTGCTAATCTAGTTGATCTTGTAGATGAGATATCCTCCCCTGAACTATACTGAGGTATATTGATTATGTTATGTTTTGGTTTAAGTTGACATGGTATACTTGAAGGAAGAAAATCAAAGAGGACTAGAAAGATGGTAGACTAAAATTCACAAGACTCTCCCTATGTATCATATGATCAACATGGTGGTGGGCACTCTTCTAACTTAGAAGACACATTGAAAAGTTTGAAAGAAGAAATAAGAAGTATCAAAGCAGATAATGACATAATCATTCAAGCACATGAGAAACAAGCAGAGGTTAATGTAGTCATCCCTCAGATCTTGTCAGAATTGTAGAGAGACGTACCACTTAGGATCACTCATGGATAGGGCAACATGACTAATTGAGCCTATGGTAGCAGGTCTCATGGTGGGAACATGTGAGACAGAGATGACATGATCAGAGATGGCAGGTTCTTGGATACACCTGATAGGTAAGGGAGTGGACACAAGCTTTACTCTTGTTCTGGTTCAAACATGTATCATGGTCATCATCACTATCATCCTTATAGGAGGAGTGACCGAGGATATTTATAGGATGAGTTCAAGAAAGAAAAACCACCTACCTTTAATGGGTATTTGAAGAAGTCAGAGGATGCAGAGGCATGGCTACTCAATATGAAGAAGTTCTTTGAGTTGCATGATTACATGGAGAACATGAAGGAAAAAATAGGTATCTTGAGCCTAAAGGGAAAGCAGAAATGTGGTGGGAAGATGTGAAGCTGGTTAGAGACAGGACAAAAGAGTTGAGTTGGCATGAGTTCAAGAGGCATTTTAGGAAGAACTACTTGTCACGAGAGGTACTACGATAAAAAATCCAAGGAATTATGTGAGCTAAAGATGGGATCGATGACAGATGAGGAGTATACGACTAAGTTCCTGGAGTTATTGAGGTATGTACCATATCTTAAGGATGAAAAAGCCAAAGTTCAAAATTTTTTCAATGGATTACCATTAGCGTTTAAAGATCAGATTGAGTATGATGAGCCTCAGTCACTTGAAGAAGTCATTGCGAAACTGAAGCACTGTTGTGAGCAATAAAAGCACAAGACAGAGTCTCAGCAAGGTTGGAGAGGGAAAGAGAAAGCTAAAGGTAAATGGTAGCCAAAAAAAACAAGAGCTCAGGATGCAGGAGAGAAAGAAAATTTATCACCTTAAAAAATTTTTAATGCACCTCAGCCTAGAGAACAACAGAATAAAGGTGATGGTAAGAGAAGGTTATAGTGTTTGACATGTGGTAAGGATCATCTCAAGAGAGATTGTCCATAGAATCAGGGTGGTAAGCCTTAGGTTTATAGTGCACAGGATGCGCAGACAGTTGAGGATGTTGGGCAGAGCATTCGACAGATTTATTCAACGCTGGATAATAGGCAGGCGAATCACCATTAATCTATTATCAAGACGGATGGTAAAATTTGGGATCAAGTTGTTTCTATTTTGATTGACCCTGGATCTAATTATAGTTATGTAAGTCCTGACCTGGTGGATAAGTGAGGTTTGAATAAAGAAGTGCATACCGAATCTTGGTTAGTGCATTCGGCTACAAGTACAAAGAAGAGAGTTCGTCATTTGGTAAGAGCTTGTAGATTCGTGTTGAATGGTATGCCCACCTTAGCACATTTGAATGTACTATTGTTGGGATCATATAGTATGCTTTTGGGTATGGGCTGGTTGTATCTTCACATGACTAAGTTGGATTGTTATGACAAAGCTATTGAATTCTTGAATGACAATGGAGAACAAAGAATCTTGCAGGGTAGGAAGAAAGCTACATCAATTAGAATGGTGACAGTTATGTAGGAAAAGGCAGTCGCAAAAAAGGGTGTGTGTTAATTGCAATGCATATTTTTAGTGATAAAGGTAAGGATGTAGAGAATGTGGAAGTTTTGAAGAGGTACCCGATCTTGCATTTGTTTCAAGGTGTGTTTTCAGCAGAGATTTCAGAGCTGTCACCTCATAGAGAAGTGAACTTCTATATTGATTTTGTACGAGGGGAAGCACCAACATCAAAGGCACCACAAGGGACGAGCACACCGGAGTTATTAGAGTTCAAGTTGTAGTTGAAGGAAATGCTTGACAAGGGATACATCAGGCCAAGTGTATCGCCTTGGGGTGCACCAATGTTGTTGTGAATAAGAAGGATGGTACTCTCAGGCTAGGCATTGATTATAGGAAGTTAAACAAGGTGACCATCCAGAACAGGTATCCGTTTTGGAGGATTGATGACTTGTTCGAATAGTTGAAACAAGCAATAGTGTTCTCAAAGATTGACTAGAGATCTGAATATCATCAGGTATGCATTAAAGAAGAGGACATCTACAAGACTGATTTCCAGACCAGGTATGGGATTTATTAGTTTGTTATAGTTCCATGCGGTTTGACTAATGCTCCAGCTACTTTCATGTGCTTGATGAATAATGTGTTTCATCCTTATCTAGACAAGTTTTCCATTGTGTTCATTGATGATATATTGATATATTCTAAGAATGAGGAAGAGCATGTCGAACACTTAGCAAGAGTGTTGGGATTGCTAAGTGAGAATCAAACATATGCCAAGATTAGCAAATGCAATTTTTTTTTTCAGAGAGAGGTTCATTACTTGGGACTTGTTATTTCCTAGGAAGGCATATTAGTGGGTTCGGAAAATAAAAGAGTGATGATGGAGTGTTTGCCAATTTGTTATGAAAAATCTACGACTGCGGACAAAAATATCTTCCCTATGCCTGGTGGATTGACCTAAAGCAACAAAACGACAAAGGGACTAGTGTTTTCCTTAAATTAAATAGATAACAAGATGAAGCCTACTTGGAATTTTTCATATGCTTCAATCCTTCCTTATCTTGAATGCTCCAATCCTAGCTTCGATTGTTATTATTAGAACCTACACAGTGAGATAACAAAATCAAACGATCCAAAAAATACATGTAGTGTCATATAATCACTTTATTCATTAGATCAACGTGGTAGTGAAATATATGACACCATAACATCACACATAGGAAAACAAAGAACTCTTTGCATTAATAGAAATGGAGTAAGTTACAAAAAAGAAGAAGGTTTTGATCCTGTAAAAGTGCCCCTCCAAGTTCACTTGTCATTTCTTTGTCACAAAGCGCACCTCTAATCACCCTAATGCATGTAAAGATATCTCTCACATCATCAACATAAGGGTAGAATCACTTCCCAAAATCGAACAACGACCAACCAAATCCTTGTGGAATGAGGTAAATATATAGGAAGGAGAGGTAGCTCATGAATTCTTATCCACTTACCAATCTAGGCTTGAGATCAAAATGTGATGGGAGGATAGCGCAAGGGTTAAGATGGTGATTTCTCCAAGGTGGAATAAGGCATGATTCAAATGTTTATCCAAGGTAAATGGTTGAAACATCCTCTGGAAACTCTCAGAAGACGAATCTTCAGATTTTTTATTATATTTTTCCCGAATTTCTATAATCATCACACCCCCACAGTTTTGCACGATGCACTGCATAACACCTTGAGAGAAGGAGAGACTGCGCTACAACATAATTGCTCAGTTATGCAGGGTTCCCTGTTCCTTAAAATCACTAAAATGAAGGAGTCAAGGGGAAAAACTCAGGGATTAGGGAGATTCATGCTTAGGGCTTTATGCAAGGATGATGATAATATGTTGAAGGATATGAATTGATCTTGTTTGAAGGCCTATTGAACAGATGCGACAAAATGGCCTATGACACTAGGTATGGGCATTATGAGTTTATTGTAGTTCCATTTGGTTTGATTAATTATCCAACTAATTTCATTTGCTTGATGAATAGTGTGTTTCATCCTTATTTGGCCAAGTCTTTCATTGTGTTCATTGATGATATATTGATATATTCTAAGAATGATGAAGAGCATGTCGAACACTTAACAACACTATTGAAATTTCTAAGAGAGCATTAGTTGTATGCAAATCTTAGTAAATGCAATTTATTTGACGCAAAAGTACATTACTTGGGACATGTTGTTTCCAAGGAAGGAATAGCAATGGATTCAGAAAAGATAAGAGCGATCATGGAGTGACCAGTTCCTAGAAACATGAATGAGGTAAGATCATTTATGGAACTAGTAGGTTATTATGGGATGTTCATCTGGAACTTCTCTTGGATTAGATATCCTATTACGTCAATGTAGAGACAAGGTAAGAGATTTGAATGGACCGAGGAATGTGTAGCAAGTTTTGAGCAATTAAAGCAATTGTTGACAAACACTCCAATTCTAAAGATTGAAAATCCAGAAAAGGAGTTTGCGGTGTGTACAGATCTCTGCAAGAGAGGACTTGGTGGAATCTTAATGTAGGAAGGACATGTAGTGTGCT
>APFE030550774.1:20927-61662 GCA_000404065.3 Pinus taeda
ATTTATTTTAAATTTTTATATACTAATTGATCTTGATTTGTGTTCACACTAGGTTATTCATTTTGTGAAGAGTTAGGAGAAAACATACAATTGTAACCATTTTCCCCAATTGTAGAATTATCAAACTAATCAATTTTATATTGCTTGTTATATTTGAGAATAAGATTACATATTATTTTAGAAAATATGTTTTCAATTCTATGTTTTGAAATTTTTTTAATTAGAAATGTAAAATCATAAATTTAATTAATTATATGTTTTAATTTTATTTTATTTTTAAATTAAAAATATAAAATCATAAATTTAAATGGTTCAAATTACATTATAATGCACTTAATATTTATAATATGGGTAGCCCTTTCCAAATTTATACTTTCCATTATATATTAAATATTATCCATTAAAATGAAAATAAATATCTACAAATTTTAATAATAATAAAGAATTTGGTATGTTAATATTTTTTTATTAGTAATTTTAAAATTATTAATTACAATTTTTTAAATTATATGACATTTTTCATGTATTATGTATTATGATATTTATAAAATAAATTAAGATAACCATATATTTAATAAAAAATTATTATTATCAATTGTTGTTTTGAAAATTTTTCTATATAAACATATAAATTATATTTTTAAATGGTTAAAATTTCACTTAATTCACTTGATATTTATAATATTTATGGGCTTTTCCAAGTTTATGTTTTCTACTTTATATTAAATATTATTGATTAAAATAAAAATATATATCTACAAATTTAAATAATTGCATGGAGAGACTTTAGTCCAACATGAATGATTACATGGGAGACTTTAGCCCAAAGTGAATGAGATGTTCTAAGGTTATGTAATGCTATTTAAACTTGTTAATTTAGTCAAATTACAGAAAATATAAAATACAAATAAAATAAATAAGAATTATAATTATTAATAATTAATAATTAAACCATTTTAGATTCATCTTAACTCTAGATTTAGATAGCCTACAAAGGGATCAAATTTCTCAAGGTGCAAGATTTTCCTTTAGATCCATCTTAACTCTAGATTTAGTTAGCATAGAGAGGGAATTTTTTTCTTGATGATAATGTTAGAGTCTGTTCTATTTTCATAGTTTGGGAAATCTTACAAAGACCCAGGATTTCACACAAGTGAGAGAGACAATTTACTTAATGAGGTTTATAAACATGTATATGCAGCTCCTAGATGGGGAGGAGAAAGTGGAGGGATATGGAGATGAGTATGAGATTGTTTTGTGTGAGAAATCCATCACAACTTGTTAGATTTCTCACTCTACAATGTTTCTATGTGCTTGAGTTTGTGCTAAAAGGAAATCTAACACATGCTAGATTTTCTTTTACATTGTAATTTTGTTAATCTAGCACACATTAGACTTATTTAGTCCTAAAATGTTGTTATGTTCTTGTGTTTGTGCTAGAAGGAAATATAGCATGTGTTAAATTTCTTTCAAATTTAAATATGCTTCTGTTTTTGTTGGAAGAAAATTTAACACAAGCTATATTTCTTATACTCTACAATGTTGTTGTTGGCAACATGCGTGTATTTGTGGTAGACATAAATCTAGCACTTGCTAGATTTCTCACTCTACAATGTTTCGATGTGCTCGAGTTTGCACTAAAAGGAATCTAACCCATGTTAGATTTTATTTTACATTGAAATGTTGTTAATCTAGCACACATTAGACTTATTTAGTCCTATAATGTTGTTATGTTCTTGTGTTTGTGCTTGAAGGAAATATAACATGTGTTAGATGTCTTTCAAATTAAAATGTGTCTGTGTTTATGTTGGAAGAAAATTTGACACAATCTAGAATTCTTATACTCTACAATGTTGTTGTTGGCAACATGATTGTATTTGTGCTAGACATAAATCTAGCACTTGTTAGATTTCTCACTCTACAATGATTCTATGTGCTTGAGTTTGCACTAAAAGGAAATATAACACATGTCGGATTTTTTCTTACATTGCAATGTTATTAATCTATCACACATTAAATTTATTTAGTCCTAAAATGTTGTTATGTTATTGTGTTTGTCCTAGAAGAAAATATAGCATGTGTTAGATTTCTTTCAAATTTAAATGTGCTTGTGTTTGTGTTAGATGAAAATTTAACACAAGCTAGATTTCTTATACTCTACAATGTTGTTGTTGGAAACATGCTTGTATCTGTGGTAGACATAAATCTAGCACTTGTTAGATTTCTCACTCTACAATGATTCTATGTGCTTGAGTTTGCACTAAAAGGAAATATAACACATGTCGGATTTTTTCTTACATTGCAATGTTATTAATCTATCACACATTAAATTTATTTAGTCCTAAAATGTTGTTATGTTATTGTGTTTGTGCTAGAAGAAAATATAGCATGTGTTAGATTTCTTTCAAATTTAAATGTGCTTTTGTTTGTGTTAGATGAAAATTTAACACAAGCTAGATTTCTTATACTCTACAATGTTGTTGTTGGAAACATGCTTGTATCTGTGGTAGACATAAATCTAGCACTTGTTAGATTTCTCACTCTACAATGTTTCTATTTGCTCGAGTTTGCGCTAAAAGGAAATCTAACAGATGTTAGATTTCATTTTACATTGCAATGTTGTTAATCTAGCACACAGTAGACCTATTTAGCCCTACAATGTTGTTATGTTCTTGTGTTTATGCTTTAAGGAAATATAACATGTGTTAAATTTTTTCAAATTAAAATGTGCTTGTGTTTGTGATGGAAGAAGATTTGAAAAAATCTAGAATTCTTATACTCTACAATGTTGTTGTTGGCATCGTGCTTGTATTTGTGGTATACATAAATCTAGCACTTGCTAGATTTCTCACTCTACAATGTTTCTATCTGCTCGAATTTGCGCTAAAAGGAAATCTAACACATGTTAGATTTTCTTTTACATTGCAACTTTGTTAATATAGCACATATTAGACTTATTTAGTCCTACAATGTTGTTATGTTCTTGTGTTTGTGCTTGAAGGAAATATAACATGTGTTAGATTTCTTTCAAATTAAATTATGCTTGGGTTTGTGTTGGAAGAAAATTTAACACAATCTAGAACTCTTATACTCTACAACGTTGTTGTTGGGAACGTGCTTGTATTTGTGGTAGACATAAATGTAGCCCATGTTAGATTTCTCACTCTACAACGTTGTTGTTGGCAACATGCTTGCATTTGTGTTAGACATAAATCTAGTAGTTGCTAGATTTCTCACTCTAGAATGTTTCTATGTGCTTCAGTTTGCACTAAAAGGAAATTTAACACATGTTAGATTTTTTTATACATTGCAATGTTGTTAATCTAGCGCACATTAGACTCATTTAGTCCTAAAATGTTGTTATGTTCTTGCGTTTGTGCTAGAAGGAAATATAACATGTCTTATATTTCTTTCAAATTTAAATTTTCTTGTGTTTGTGTTGGAAGAAAATTCAACACAAGTGAGATTTCTTATACTCTACAAGGTTTTTGTCGGCAACGTGCTTTTATTTGTGGTAGACATAAATCTAGCACTTGCTATATTTCTCACTCTACAATGTTTCTATGTGCTTGAGTTTGTGCTAAAAGGAAATCTAACACATGTTAGATTTCCTTTTACATTGCAATGTTGTTAATATAGCACACATTAGACTTATTTAGTCCTAATATATTGTTATGTTCTTGTGTTTGTGCTAGAAGGAAAGACAACATGTGTTAGAATTCTTTCAGATTTAAATGTGCTTGTGTTTGTGTTAGAAGAAAATTTAACACAAGCTAGATTTCTTATACTCTACAATGTTGTTGTTGGCAACATGCTTGTATTTGTGCTAGACATAAATCTAGAACTTGTTAGATTTCTCACTCTACAATGTTTCTATGTGCTCCAATTTGTGCTAAAAGGAAATCTAACACAGGCTAGATTTTATTTTACATTGCAATGTTGTTAATCTAGCACACATTATAAACTTATTTAGTCCTACAATGTTGTTATGTTATTGTGTTTGTGCTAGAAGGAAATATAGCATGTGTTAGATTTCTTTCAAATTTAAATGTCCTTGTGTTTGTGTTCGAAGTACATTTAACACAAGCTAGATTTCTTATACTCTACAATGTTGTTGTCAGCAATGTGCTTTTATTTGTGGTAGACATAAATCTAGCACTTGCTAGATTTCTCACTCTACAATGTTTCTATGTGCTCAAGTTTGTGCTAAAAGAAAATCTAACACATGTTAGATTTTATTTTAAATTGCAATGTTGTTAATCTAGCACACAATAAACTTGTTTAGTTTTACAATGTTGTTATGTTCTTGTGTTTGTATTTAAAGGAATATAACATGTGTTAAATTTCTTTCAAATTAAAATGTGTTTGTGTTTGTGTTGGAAGAAAATTCAACACAATCTAGAATTCTTATACTCTACAACGTTGTTGTTGGCAACGTGCTTGTATTTGTGGTAGACATAAATCAACACTTGATAGACTTCTCACTCTACAATGTTCCTATGTGCTCGAGTTTGCACTAAAATGAAATCTAACACATGTTATATTTTATTTTACATTGCAATGTTGTTAATGCTAACATGTTTCTGTTTTGGCTAAAAGAAAATCTAGCTTGTGCTAGATTTGTTTTGTTGTGTAGTTTTGTCATTGGAGATATCTATATGTTTGTTATAAGTAAATGTAATTCTGAGTAAATTTTTCTCACCCTACAATGTTGTTATGTGATTAATTTCACATTAGAAGGAATTATAGTATGAATTATATTACTTTCACCTTGTAATGTTGTTATTTGCAATGTTCTTTTGTTTTTTATAGGAGGAAATATTTGTACACTATCCCATTCTTAGACCACATATTCCATATGAAGGACCTTCTAATCATTTCAAGGTTTAAATTTTTTTATATTGTAACAATAGTCTATGTAGGCATGGACTAAAACCTCATAGTCTCTAAAAGGCAAGGTCAAATGTCCGAGGAAATATTATTATTGCAATGAATTTATTGACACTGTGTTTATGTTTTTGCTTTACAACATAATGTTGTTGTTGGCAATCTTCTTGTATGCAATAGAATATAGTCTAGCATGGGTTTCATTTCCTTTGCCTTGCAATATTTTAATGACAATATGTTTGTGTTTGTGGTGCAAGGAAATCTAGCTTGTGCTATATTTATTTTGTTTTGCAATGTTTTTCTTGGAAATATGAATGTGTTCATGCTAAAAATAATTCTAGCATGTGCTAGATTTCTTTCACCTTAGAATGTTTTTTTTTGACAATATCCATGCGTTTGTAATAGAAATAAATCTAGGATGCAAATATATCTTTTGCTTTGCAAGATTCTTGTTGGCAATATGCTTTTGTTCATGTTAGAAGTAATTCTATTGCATTCTATATTTATTTCACCTTGCAAAGTTGCTATGTGTTTGTCTTTGTGCTAGACAAAGATCAAGATGAAAATCTAATGATTGCCATAGTTAATGTTCTTTCATTGTGTTTTGCTATTATTTTATCTAAAGCAAACTAAGAATATACATGACTATAAGAGATAAATTTTGTGTATATATGTTGTTATTTTGGTCTATACAATTTTTTTTCTTTATTCACAATGTAATGTCTTTTGGAAATGTTCTTATGCTTGTTCTGGAAGGAAACCTAGTAGATATTTGCTTTCCTATATTCACGATTAAAAGAATATAAAAAATTATTTCGGGGTGTCCTTTTTCTAACCTTGATTAGCTATTATTGTGAGTTATACACTTGTTATTGTTCTTGTTCATTTTGTTACACATATAATTATGCGAATAGTTGTAGTATTTATAAATTCATATTTTCTTCAATAATTCAAAATTGTGATAACAATTTTTTTACTTTATTTTTAGATACCATGGACTATGAAGCTAGTGAGAATTCAAAGGAAGCATCTAAGGGAAAAGGAAGTTCAAGAAACACGACATCAAATTCTTTAATTGGTATGACAATTTTAATTTATACTTTGTTAAAATTGTTAGACATTGTGTTAATAACTGGTTGTTGATTAATAAAACCCATGGAAATAGCCTTAGGATTGGGGTTTTAATGAGGACAACCCATAATAACATGGGCATTTTTTTTCCAAGAAATTTTAAATATGTGACAACTTTTGGTGTCATATAGTAAACTTGAATAACATATGTACTCATTTATTATTATGCTTGTAAATGGAAATCGTGTATTATAAGGTTGTTTAATACTATTTGTTATTTCATGTATTCCATTAAATTTTTCTTTCTAGAAACTGTGGAAACTGGTGGGCTTGAAATTCAAAGTAAAGTAGCGATCACAAAAAGAAAAACAAGTGATCTACAAATGATGCCCCCTTCAACTGGTATGGTGGTTTTATATTTTATGTACTCTTTTAGAAATGGTTGGATTAGGTGGTTTCTTTTCTTATCAGTTTTACCCAGGTGATAAATTTTGGTGTCATATAGTAAACTTGCATAGCATATGTACTCATTTATTATTGTGCATGTAAATGGAAATCATATATTATAAGGTTGTTTAATAATATTTAGTATTTCATGTATTCCATAATTATTTTTCTAGAAACTGTGGAATCTGGTGTGCCTGAAATTCAAAGTAAAGTAGTGAAGAAAAGACAAAAAAAAAGTGATGTACAAACATTGCCTCCTTCAACTGGTATGGTGGTTTTGTATTTTATGTACACTATCTTGGAAATGGTTACGTTAGGTGGTTTTTCAGTATTTATAAGAACATTATGTGAATATTTGAAATTATATTTTCATTTTGATTAATGAAAATACCTTTTTTTGCTATTATTTGCAGAATTGGTTGGCCCAAAAGCAAATGAAATGTTACAACCATCACTTAAGAAAAAGAAAAGTTATTCAACTCAAAAGGCAATATCAATAACACCTTCAACTTCTACTTTTGAAATGATTAAGAAAATACAATACAAATAATAAATATGAGTTCGTGCAAGACTGGTACATCCAAATAGTGTTGGCATTATGGCCCAGGTTTGGCAAGTTTGGTGCTATGGCATAGGTGTTGTCCTTGATGGCAACTCACTTTGGTGACAGATCTCAGTTCAAGGTCTCAAAATGAAAGAAAAATATATATACGCAGGTTCTCTGTGATGAAGGCGCGTATACGCGTGGGTTAGTCATTCAAAAGTCGTGTATGTGTAGACACGCACTTTCATGCAGGGAAAAAGTGCGTACATGTGGAGACATGTGGGAGATCTCATTTTTGGTCTATGGTATTTTGTCCTTGGTATTTGAACCTATGGTTTTGGACCTTGGTATCTCATCTGATGTGTTGATCCCAAGCATTAGGTCCTTGGTATTGATCTATTATGGTTTTGGGCTGTGGTATTGTGAAAGGCAATACTATAAAAGAGGAAGAAGACCATTAGGCAAAGAATCATCTAATTTATTGAAAATCTGATAACATGCGAGATCTGGAATACTAGTGATTGGGTTATGGTGTAGATCTAGATCTAAATGAAGGAGGAACCTCAGCGCAAAAAGGAAGGATAAGTTCTCTTGATGGGTCAAAATCTTAAAGCTTGAATAATGGTATCTCTGTATGGTTTTGATCTGTGATATGTGGCACACGCTTGATCTATAAATCTGATAATCTAGGTTAACTAATGTCTGAATGATTGAAAGAGTGAATTATCCTTTATAGATCTGTACGCAGGTTCAGTAAAGTTAAGGAGCGTATACATGCAGTTTCTGCAAGTGAAAGAAGCATATACACGCAGTTTCTGGAAGTGAAAGAAGTGTATATGTAGGTTGGTCTCAATGAAGAAGCGTATAGACGCAGTTTCTGCAAGGGAAAGAAGCGTATACGTAAGTTGATCTCGACACAGAAGCGTATGCACACAGGTTTCTGAATAGTGAAGTAGCGTACATTTCTTGAATTTTGTTTTAGCTGCTTCTGCTATCTAGCTACAGTGTTCTGGGTTCATAATAGGTGTGTGATTAGTATTACTGTGTTCTAGGTATAGCAGTCGTAGAAGTGTTTATTTGATTCAGTACTAATTGGTGAAAAAGATATTGTTTGATGATTGGATCCAGTCTGAAAGTTTATGAAACGTGCTCCCTGGAAGAAAAGAGAGGGTTGTAGCTCTCTACAGGTTGCAGCCTACGTACTGGTAAAGGACTGCACCAGTACAAAATCATTGTAAAATGAAGTTTCTAATTGAAAAGATAGAGACATATTGCAGCAGGTGGTTTTCACCCACATTGGGTTTCCACCTTCTATCTTGTGTTCTTGTGTGTGATTGTCTTCCCCTATATTTTACTGTTCCTGGTTACTGTTTATATGATTCTGATGTACATATAATGTTCAACATTTGCAGAATATATTAAATTATAAGTCTGCATGGTATACACGGGTTTCCTTATTTGTAGTTGCGAATATACGCGGTTTTCTCTAATTGAAGTAGCGCATATGTTCTGGGTTTGAAAAGAAAATAATTGCCCATAATACTGATTCACCCCCCCTCTCAGTATTATTTCCAACAATTGGTATCAGAGTAGGTCCTTCAAAAGAAGCTTGATCGCTTGAAGGAAGATCTATCATCATGAGAAACTACGAGAGAGAAGCATCGATCAGGCCACCAATTTTCGATGAGACCAACTTCATCTATTGGAAGGTAAGAGTCACAACCTATCTTCAATCTCTTGGTATAGAAGTTTGGGATATCATAGATATAGGGTACACTTTTCCTTTAGCAACTCCTATAGATCCGGCTGAAAAGAAGCAGTTTGAGACAAATGCAAAGGTTGTCAATACTCTATTAGGATGTCTATCGCAATCTGAATTCGTCAAGGTGATGCAGTGTAAAATCGAAAAAGAAATATGGGACAAGATCATTCTGAGCTATGAAGGAGATGAACAGGTAAAACGAGCAAAAATTCAAACCCTCAGAATTCAGTATGAAAATGTCAAAATGTATAATGATGAAAGTGTGGCTAACTATTTCCTACGTATATATGAGATTGTTAATTGTATGAAAAAATTGGGTGAAGAAATAAAAGAGGCTGTTGTGGTTGAAAAGGTTCTAAGATCTTTGTCCTCTAAGTTTGAATCAAAAGTTTCTATAATAGAAGAAAAGGAGAATCTTCAGAAAATTACCATGTTGCAGCTACATGAAATTCTAACCGCTTATGAAATGAGGAAAGGAGGACCATCAGACAGGAGAGAAGCTGCATTCAAGGCTTCAGGTAAAGGAGATTACTATGAGTCAGGACATATGTCAGAAGAAGAGGAAGAATCAAATTTTTTCAAGAACCTTCAACGGGGTGTCTGGAAGATTCAGAGGTAAGTTACGCTTCAAATGCTTTGCTTGTGGAAGAGTCGGTCACTATGCTACCAGTGTCCTCATAAAGATAAGCTTGACAAAGGTAAAGGAACCTGTTAGATGGAACAAGAAACAGAATGTAAGTAAGAAAAGCTACTACACTCATGAAGACAGTGATGGACTCTCAAATAGTGATGAAGATGAACGAGGTAATAATTATAGACTTTTAATGGCTTTTGGAGATGATGATTTTATGGATGCTATAGATGAAGAAGGTCTTTATGAAGAGTTTTCTAAACTCAAAATTTGTTTAGAAGAGAAAAATATGATTATTGACACTTTGCAATTTCAACTGGCTAAAAGGGGAAACATCATGAAAAGTTAGAATGTGAAACTGTGGGACTTAGAAAAGAGATTGAGAAAACAAAAGCTCTTAATCTTAGATTTGTTAAAGGATCTGAAACTTTACATGATATTATCAATGTGCAGCACTCTCCTCTAATCAAGACAGGTCTAGCATATAATGAAGAAACATCTTAAGTGCATAAACCATCCACCTCCAAAAGTTATCTTGATGCAGCAAGGAGGAGTGAACAAAGGCCCAATGGAGATCACCAAGTAAATCAAGGACAATTTATCTCAAGAATGAACAAAGACTACCTGGTAAATCGGGGGAAATACACCTTAAGGATGAACAGAAGCTGCATCCAGCCAAAGGTAAAACCTTCTCAATTTGCGTCAAGAATGGATGAAAATAGAAACTACAATCGTTTGGTTGGTAGATTTGATAATCACAGGAGTTTCTTCATTGGCCAATGCTTCTCGTGTCATAACTTTGGTCACAAATCAACTCAATGTGTTGCCTATAAGACAATCATGACTAGAGAAGCTCAAAAAAAAGAAGTATGATTGGGATCATGAAAAGAACCTACAATAACTTTTATGCTCTTGAAAATGAAATAGAATGTTGTATTTGTAACAACTTCGGTCATGAAGATTCTAAATGCAGGAGCAATTTTCGGCAGACAACTGAGAAGGAACAAACCCCAAGTGCCAAAACATGGAGAATGAAAGAACCACAACCAGAAATATGCAGTATAGCCTTATATGCAGAAGGGCAAGAAAATAAATGGTACATCGACAGCAGATGTTCGAAACATATGATGGGTGATAAAGAAAAACTTCAGTCATATAGTGCCTTAGAGAAAGAGAAGAAGGTCTCATTTGGAAATGACACCCCTGCGGTAATAAAAGGTAAAGGTTCTGTTCAGTTGAATGACAAGGTCAAAGTTGGAAATGTGATGTATGTTGATGGCTTAAAACATAATCTATTGAGTGTCAGTCAGATGTGTGATCAAGGAACTGAGGTAATATTTCAATCAAATGGATGTAGTGTCCGTGATCTTGATACAGGAAAAACTGTGATCAAAGGCATAAGAACTCCGAATAATTTATACATATTCAAAGAAGAACAACATGAATGCTATCTAAGCAAGAATGATGAACGCTGGCTATGGCACCAGAGATTGGGGCACCTAAGCTTCTCACAAAAAAGGAAAGCATGCAAATACCAAGCATTTCGTGGTCTTCTAGACATTAGAATTCCAAACAATACAATATGCAAGTCATGTCAGTTTGGTAAGCAAACCAGAGCTAACTTCCCTGAGAAGGAAGGATCAGCTAGCAGGCCACTTGAGCTTGCCCATACTGATGTATGTGGTTCGTCTAGGAAAAGGTCACCTTAGGGAGAATAATACTTTATATTATTCATTGACGACTATTCAAGGATGGTTTGGATAGGACTCATGAATCACAATGATGAAGCCTTCGAAAAATTCAAATCCTTCAAAGCGTTGGTTGAGAACGAATCAGATTGCAGAATCAAATGCCTCAGGTCTGATCGAGGAGGAGAATTTACCTTGAATGAATTTTTGGATTTTTGTGAAGAACATGGAATAAGAAGAGAATTCTCTATAGCCAGGACTCCTCGACAAAATGGAGTAGTGGAAAGGATGAACAGAACGGTTCAACAAATGGCTTGTGCTATGCTTGATGATTCTGGAACTCCCGCAACTTTCTCGAGTGAAGTTGCATTTGCTGCAATTGTTATTCTCAACAAAACAAACGTCCGGGTGTACAGCACTCAAACCCCTCATGAGCTCTGGTATGGTGAGACTTCTTCGGTAAAATATTTCAAAAATTTTGGAAGCAAAAGCTATATCAAAAATACTGATGAACATCTTGGCAAGTTTGAACCTAGAGCAGATGAAGGCATTCTCCTTGGTTACTCTCCCCACAACAAAGCTTACAAGTGTTATATAAAAGGCTTGGAAAAATTGTTGAAAGTATTGATGTAGTGGTTGATGAAGAAGAAAACACTCCTAGGCAGGTAAGATCTGAAGATTTCCAAGATGATGAGGACTATCCATCAACATCAAATCAGATTCATGATGAAGAAGAAACCTATCAAGAAGAAACCCATGAGGAGCCTAAAGAACAAATAAGGATAGAAGAAAAGACTCCATCCAGGTACGTTTAGAAGAATCATCCAGAATCTCAAATTTTGGGGCAAAAAGACGCAGGAATACAAACAAGAAGAACAATTACTGAAACTTCAAGCTATTTGGCATTACTCTCCTCCACTGAACCACAAAATTTAAGAGAGGCATGCAAATATGAATGTTGGGTCTAGGCAATGGATGAAGAGCTTGAGCAGATTGAAAAGAATAACACTTGGGAATTGGTTCCTAGACCAAAAGATAAGAATGTCATAGGGACAAAATGGATATTCAAAAAAAGGTTGAATGGAAATGGGGAAGTTATTAGAAACAAAGCTAGACTTGTTTGTAAAGGGTATGCTCAATAAGAAGGAATCGACTTTGAAGAAACATTTGCTCCCGTTGCTAGACTTGAGGCCATCCGAATGTTCCTTGCTCTCTCAAGCTTTCAGAAGTTCAAAGTATTTCAAATGGACGTGAAATCATCTTTTCTAAATGGATACTTAGAAGGAGAAGTTTATATTGAGCAACCAGATGGATTCATCGTTGGAAATGATGCAAAACTTGTATGCAGACTTAAGAAGGCTCTCTATGGTCTTAAACAAGCTCCGAGGGCTTGGTATTATCATTTGGACAAATATCTTCATCAAAAAGGTTTCTCAAAAGGATCAACAGATAGCAATATTTATATAAAAAATGAAAATAAAAAATTTCTAACACTTGTTGTGTATGTTGATGATATCATCTTTGGTAGCAATGAAGAAGCCATGAGTTAGAACTTTTGCTTGGTAATACAGAAAGAATTCGAAATGTCCTTGCTTGGAGAACTGACATATTTTCTTGGATTACAGATCCAACAAAGTGAAGGCGGTATCTTTTTATCTCAAACCAAGTACCTCAAGCAAATTTTGAAGAATTATGGCACAGAAGATTCAAAACCTGTATGTACCCCTATGGTTATAGGATGCAACCTCAGTGCAAATGATGAATAAACAATAGTGCATCAACTAACCTATAGATCCATGATTGGAAGTCTACTCTATTTAACAGGTACTTGACCAGACATTATGTATGCAGTGGGAATGGTTGGAAGATTTCAGGCAAATCCTAAGGAAACTCATCTTCAGGCAGTAAAGAGATTTTTCAATTATCTTCAAGGAACTCAAAACTATGGCCTATGGTATCCTAGAGATGTAGATCTCACTCTTCATGCTTATACAGATGCAGATTGGGATGGAAGCATGGATGATAGAAAAAGCACTAGTGGTGGTGCATTCTTTATGGGTTCCAGATTAGTATCTTGGTCCAGCAAGAAACAAAGCTCTATTGCTTTATCTGCAGCTGAAGTAGAATATGTAGCTGTTGCATCCTGTTGCACTCAACTGCTTTGGATGATGTAAACCTTGCAGGATTTTCAAATCACTTGTACACCACCTATCTCCATCTTATGTGATAATACAAGTGCAATCAGCATTTCAAAGAACCCAGTCATGCATTCAAAGACCAAACACATACCTATCAAATATCATTTTCTCTGGGAATAAGAGCTTGAACAAAAGGTCAAGTTGGAATATCTTCCCTCTAAAGAACAAGTTGTTGATATACTCACCAAACCACTGCCCAGGGAGACATTTGAATACCTAAGACAAAATCTAGGAGTAGTTGATGCATCATCTTGCTATTGGAACCTATTTGTTTATGAGAAAAGAGGTTGTACGTGAGTTGCATGAGGAGGATCCGCATACATACATAGTTTTATGCAGGTACAGTCACGTATATGTTGGTTGAAGGAAATCAGTGGGGATAGACTCTGGTTGAAGAGAGTCTGATATGGGTCTGACAGAGACCATCTGGCACAGGTTCAGGGCGAGCTGATAATCTTCTAACAATGCATTGTTGGCATTCCCTTAGAAGCTCTTGGTTCATGTACTCAAGTTGTTTTTGGTTTCAAGAGGATCTGCTGCAGAAAGAGAACAAAAGGAGAACATGGTTGATGATCTGCATAGTGTTTGACAGATGCTGGTGATATTGTTATTAATGTCTTTCATAGCCTTGCTCTAGATGTTTCATCTCTATGTCATGTATATATCAAGGTCATGTAATGGCCTATTTTGGTTTCCCCGCTATGCCTGGGATGAAAGATGTAATGTACTTGATTGTCTTCTGATGTATCTCCACTTGGTTGGGTGGATGATCCCCACTTGGTCGGGTGATAGATGGATGTATAGAGTCCTTTCGTGATAGGAAAGTCATTTATGATGTATAAGTCATGGTTCTTCTTAAAGAACATCTTTTTGTAGATCTTGCCTAGAGTGAGGGGGAGCATGTCCAACACAGTAGAGCAGAGATTTCAGCATGTACTCAGGGGGAGGACAACCCTTTTCCCTTGACGACGAAGGGGGAGAATGATCTTGAGGATCTTGGGGTTGCCATCAAGTCCAAAGGGGGAGATTGTTGGCATTATGGCCCAGGTTTGGCAGGTTTGGTGCTATGGCATAGGTGTTGTCCTTGATGGCAACTCACTCTAGTGACAGATCTCAGTTTAGAGTCTCAAAATGAAATAAAAATAAATATACGCAGGTTCTCCGTGACGAAGGCGCGTATACACGCGGGTTAGTCATTCAAAAGTTGCGTATGCATATACACGCAATTTCATGCAGGGAAAAAGTGCGTACATGTGGAGACATGTGGGAGATCTCATTTTTGGTCCATGGTATTTCGTCCTTGGTATTTGAACCTATGGTTTTGGACCTTGGTATCTCGTCTGATGTGTTGATCTCAAGCATTGGGTCCTTGGTATTGATCTATTAGGGTTTTGGGCTGTGGTATTGTGAAAGGCAAGACTATAAAAGAGGAAGAAGACCATTAGGCAAAGAATCATCTGATTTATTGAAAATCTGATAACGTGCTAGATCTGGAATACTAGTGATTGGGTTATGGTGCAAATCTGGATCTGAATGAAGGAGAAACCTGAGCGCAAAAAGGAAGGATAAGTTCTCTTGATGGGTCAAAATCTTAAATCTTGAATAGTGGTATCTTTGTATGATTTTTATCTATGATATGTGGCGCATGCTTGATCTATAAATCTGAAAATCTGGGTTAACTAATGTCTGAATGATTGAAATAGTGAATTATCCTTTATAGATCTGTACGCAGGTTCAGTAAAGCTAAGGCGCGTATACACGCAGTTTCTGCAACTGAAAGAAGTGTATACGCCGGTTGGCCTCAACGTAGAGGCATATACACGCAGTTTCTGCAAGTGAAAGAAGTGTATACATAGGTTGGTCTCAACGAAGAAGCATATACACGCAGTTTCTGCAAGTGAAAGAAGCGTATACGTAGGTTGGTCTCGACGCAAAAGCATATGCACGCAGGTTTCTGAATAGTGAAGTAGCGTACATCTCTTGAATTTTGTTTTAACTGCTTCTGCTGTTTAATAAAAAGTGTTTTGGGTTCGTAATTGGTGTGTGATTACTATTACTGTGTTCTAGGTACAACAGTCAGAGAAGTGTTTATTTGATTCAATACTAATTTGTGAAGAGATTGTTTGATGATTGGATCCAGTCTGAAAATTTATGAAACGTGGTCCCTGGAAGAAAAGAGAGGGTTGTAGCTCTCTGCAAGTTGCAGCCTATGTACTAGTAAAGGAATGCACTAGTACAAAATCATTGTAAAAAGAAGTTTCTAATTGAAAAGATAGAGACATATTGCAGCAGGTTGTTTTCACCCATATTGGGTTTCCACCTTATATCTTGTGTTCTTGTGTGTGATTGTCTTCTGCTCTATTTTACTGTTCCTGGCTACTGTTTATATGATTCTGATGTACAGATTAATGTTCAACATCTGTAGAATATATTAAATTATAATTTTGCATGGTATACACGGGTTTCATTATCTGTAGTTGCGTATAGATGCGGTTTTCTCTAACTGAAGTAGCGTATATGTTGTGGGTTTGGAAAAAAATTAATTGACCAGGTAATACTGATTCACCCCCCTCTCAGTATTATTTCCAACAAATATAAACTCCCATGAATATGTTTCCTGATATGTACCTATTTGGATCAATAGACGGAAACGAACCAGAGATATTAGGAATAGTAATTAATTGCTATGCTTGCAATGAAAATGACATTGACTTTCAAGTGGAAATGATTAAAGAAAATGAGGTAAAATTAATTTCATATCAAGTGGAGTATACAAATTTTAGACTAGATTTGATTGAAGCTTCAAGTACTAATTCAAAAAATACGATAAAAAGTTCAATGTTCAAGTTGGATAACTTTGAGAGCTTCTCTAAATCTGGACTAAATAGTTGTGCAGATCTTCTAAAACACATCACCACCATTCTAAGATATCGTTATGTAAGAAGTAAAAAAACATCATCTGTACTTCTTCATTTACAGCAAAAGGGTAAATTTTTTGATAAAATACCAGATGATAAAATTGATTCTCAATTACTTGCTTTGAGAAGAGTATATTTATCTAATTTAGAGGAGAACATAAAAGAAAGTGATTTCAAGCCCACTACATAATTTCAAAAAACTAGGAAAGTTGAATTTGAGACAACTAAACTTGCAAATCAATGTGATGAGATTCATGAAGGTTTCAAGCATTTCTATCTATTTTCAAACTCCTTTAATAGAAAAGTATTTGTTGAAAGATGTAAAGAATCTCCTAAGGTGTTCAAATTAAGATCAAAAGATGATTTAAATGTTCAAGTATTAGTGAAATCATTCCTAGAAAAATTTCAAACCTCATTACTTGATGCTATTCTGATTCCATTTGACACCAATGAGCCTAATCCATTGGTCAACTCTATCAAAATTATAAATGAGACAGATCTAAATTGTAAGAATATCAATTTTTGGATAGTTGATGGTCAGCATACCATTCAAGCAGTGAAATAAATTTTAACAAATCCTAAATATAATGTATCAACAAAGGCGAAAAAAATATAAAAACGTAATGCTCAATTCTTGCATCCATCAATTGAACCCACTGAGGTGATCCGCGTTTGTTGTCAATTAAATTCTGCAAATAACGTATTCTTTAAAACTCCATTTATTGACTGTGTGCGCTTGGCAAGGCATTTCTTAATTGCAAATGGCAAATTAAAGAAAAGGAGGATTGGATGCTCTAAGAAGGTTGAAGACAAGGTATGTAATTTTAATTATTTTTACATTTAACATTTTATTATTGTATCTACTTTTATTGTAGATAAATGACTAAAGCCGATAATATAAGTCATATTTTCTGATATTTATGATGATTTCTCATTAGATTATAACACGTTATTTAGTTTCATTTTTACATTGGATTCTTATTACTTTATATTTATTATTTTATCAGGTTGATGATGAAATGTTGTGCTCATTATTTGATTGTCCAATTACAAATTTTTCTGATAAAAAAAATCTCTTATATCTTGATGAACCCTTTTGGGATAAATGGGACACTGGTTTTAACTGTTACCAAGTAGGCACATTAAAGTGTTCTCCAAGCCAACCTGATTTTGAGAACTACAAGAAAAATAGTCTACACAGTTTGACAGCAGCTACTTTTTGGCCCCTTCAGGGATTAACCAGAAATTGCTTTAGTAGAAGATAAGCTATTGGATGGAATCATTTGGTTTTCTATTCCAATTAATCATCCAACAAATGCCATAAAAATAAAATATTATTGTTCTAAATTGAAAACCAACAGAACAACATTGGATGCAATGGTTACATATTGTCAAAGTCACGATCATAACTTGGATGAGATGACTCTCACCACATTCAACATTCTTGAGCATTATGAAATTAATGATATCATATTCACCAATTTTTGCAACACGGTGGAGGGGTCTACTTATGTCAAAGGAACACGTAATACAAATATAGAGTCCCTTTCTCAGAAAGCATGTGGAGTCCTTGACAGAATGATAAATGGATCAACAAGTGTTTAACAGGTTGATAACAATTTTGAATTTGGTTGTCATTTTGGGGGCCCTGATCTTTTGTCAACACTTTTGCACTCTTTACCATGTCAGTTGCAACCAGTTTTACATACTGACATTGTTGTGTTGGATACACTAGCTTTGAAAAAAGAACAATTCAACAAGGGGTATGACAGTGAATTTTTTTCGATTTCTTATCGAAGAAAATGAGTTGAATGACTTTACTACAGTTCTCTTAGTATAACTTTGGTTTTGTAATGATGTACGCCAGTCTTTGCAAAGTTCCATAAAGAACTCCATGTTCAACTATAAAATGACTAGTGGCATTTATGAATATAAGTCCCAAAACAATTATAGTTATGATATAGTTCTTACTATACATTTCTATACTTTAGAATTAAAAAATTTGGAGGCTATAAAATACTCTCACACATTTGAAGACACATTTGATGAAAATGAGAGAGATTGTGATTTTTGGATGGATTTAGTGGAAAAGCACCAACAATGTAGTGATGCAGAAGTGGTTATTTCTCTTTATGTAGGGAATTTTTTTATCAAGGCCTGTTGTACATATGGAAGAAGAATTTCATGTGTTGTGAAAATAGAGTCACAAAGGACAATCATGCTAAATAATTACAAATCTTTTCAACTATCAAATCCAGTATCCATTAACTTCTTGGAAAATTCAGGTACTACAATTCATTTATTTATTTTCTTATAATACATTGGATACTTTTTTTTTCATATTTCTTAATTGTCAAAGTGTCTACTAAAATGACTAATGATGGAGATTTTAAAACAAATAATGATGAATGTGGAAAGAAACAAATTAATCAACATAGTGCTTATGTTGATGAAAAAGTATGGAGATGGAAACAGGAGGAGAAGGAGGAGAGGAAGAAGTTATCATAATAGGTACATAATTTGTTTAGTTTTTTCTCTTGATAATTTTTCAATTTATTTAATTTCCATGTTCATAATATTTTTGGATGACTATTATAGGGAATTATGAGATGAATGAAATTAATCAAGACAATGACCATGTAACGATGGAGATAGAAATGGGTATTAATCATTACATCTCTATCTTTTTTTATTTTATTATTATTCTAAATTATTATTCTTTTTTATTGTGATTCATATACATTTCATATGTTGATTATAGTTGGAAATAAAGAGAATGAGTATAATGACCAAGGTACTGTCCCACAAAACTACAATCAAGAACAAAATATAACATCAGGTACTTAAAATTTGTTCACTTGTTTTCCTTGTTATTTAATGATTCTATTCATTTTCACAATTCAAAATATTTTATATGTTTAATTTGGAAACAAATAAAGGTAACCAAGATGATGATGAGGTGCAACGTTACAAATATGAAGATAATGTCATATCAGATACTTATAGCTTATCTTCTTGTTTATCTTATTATTCTTCAAACTCAAATACTTGTAACTACCATAATGTTATATAGTTTTATTATAGGAACAAATAAAAAGGGTAAAATTAACAATCAAAATAATGTTTAAGGTGTGTGTTTGTGTGTGTTCCTTTTTAAAGGTTGCATTACTAATGTTTTTCTTGGTATTGGTATTTGATTGAAGGTTTAAATAGAAGTACAATCGGTATTTGATTGAAGGTTTAATATGTTTACTCCAGGTCTTGTCCAGATGATAAAAGAACTTATTGTTTTGTCTATAAATATTGAAAAAACCACTCAAGGTAAGTGTATTGTTTCAAAATATTGTTTAGTAATTTTTGTAACATGAATAAAATGGTTTGACTATATTATTTTCCATTGTGTTGCAGCCAAAATAACTGAAAAGAAACTAGTTATTTTTGAACTGAAGGACATTTTTTATCATAACATTGATGATGAAGCAACAAACAAAGGGCATATTGAGAAAATGGGAGCTGATTCTCATTACACAATAGAGAAAAAACTATTTTGGATTCATCCACATGCAAAATCATTTTTTGAAATGTGTTTCAAAAATGAATCTCTTGACATTGAAATTTGGACAACATTTTTTAAACAAATCACGACAAGATTTCTAAAAAAGTTGGTTTCAGAAACATTACAAGATAAATTTGTGTTTAAGTGGATTGCTTTAGACTGTAAGCCACAAAAGGGACATAAGGTCATTGACAATTCAACAAAAGTCATACACACTAAATCATTGAAAAAAGTGTGGGAAATGCATACCCAATACAATGCAACCAATACTATTATAGTTAATTGTTTAATTGAGAGAGTGAAAGAGAATCCAAAAGAAAATGTGATTCTTTCCCCTCCATTTATTGGAGCAAATCAAGGGGATAATTGGTTGATCAATGAGCTATGGAGAATATTGCATAAACTCAACAAGGCTACGGATGTGCGAGCTATTTTGAAGGATGTTCAATTACATTTAGAAGTACCTTAAGATTACATATATCTATATCATGTTGTTATATGTATGACATCATGATTGATCACTTTTATTTCACAACACTAATAAAAGAATTGTTGATTTGGTTTGTCATTACTAAAAATAAAATATTTTTTATTTTCTTTATTTTTGGTGAGATGAATGGTCATTTAATTTTTTCATATCAAAATTTCCCATGCTATATTTTTTGTTTTACAATGGATTACATTGTATGTAAAATGAATAGGTAATTGTTCTATCTGTTTTAATTAGATCATTACAATTATTTGCTTTAAATGTGGTTTAATTTATTGTTATACCTCTTAGAAATTAGTAATTTGAAGGATGACCCATTGCATTCTTATAACCCTTTTTATTCCATATAAGTTGAAAAATTATATTAAGCTGTATGTAACACCAACAATATACATACAATTTTCACTAAAAGAAGCACAAAAAAAACACTAAGGTAGAAACTCTATAAATTAACTATAGTTAATTAGGTTTGAAATTTAAAAATTGTGTTATATTGTATGTGAAAATTAATAAAAAATTAGTTTGTTTAGTTGCGCTAGACCATTATAATTATATTTTTCAATTGCAATTATATAAATAATTATAAGTCTCAAAATCAATGATTTAAATGGTGGGTCAAAGCATTCTTATAATACTTTTGTTCCATAGAAATTAAATAAAGCTTTTAGGTTGTATGTATAAAGTAAACACATTATTTGTTTGTTCATTTTAATGGGGCAATTGTATTTGTATTTTGTGATAGATTGAACTCATCGTAAAATTACCCTTGCATACAAATGGAAACTGTTCATAATAAATATTAATATCACTTTTAAATTGATAGGTTTTTATGTCCTTAAGCAATGAAGTGTTGAAGTGGAGATATGTTAATATCATACATGTGGTTGCAGTACAAATGCAAATGGGAATTACTACAAGTCAAAATATGTTTTTGATATTCGAAATGGAAGGAGTATTCTTCCAATCATACACCAAATATGAACAAGATTTTCATATTCAAAGAGAACCAGACTGGCAGTTTGGTGATAGGTCCTATTTTTTAAGGCCTTTTCATTCAGAAGTATCAAATATTGCTTAAGAAATTATGATGTCGCAATATCGAAATTAAATGTCACTGACAAGTACATCCAAAATGTACTTGAAAAATCAAATATTGATATAGAGGACTTTAAATTTGCATGGGACAAATCTCATTGTCATTTGGAAACAAAATTGGAAGCAAGGAGAACAAGACAATTTTATGAGAAAAAGTTGATTGATGTGTGGTCCCAATATGGAGATAATTATGAAGAATCGAATGTATTGCTAATAGATAAAGAAAAGCATACTTCTCAATTCATGGGATATCAATCAAACCACATCTTGAGAAAATCGTATACAGGAAAAGAGCAAGATGTGTGGCCTATGCAAGTTTTATTCCCCTATCTTAAGACACTTCATCATTTCAAACAAAAACATGAGTACATTTGAATGTTCAATAGAACATGTACTTCATTGTAGTGCATGGAGATAATTTCTTTTATAAATTTGTTGAAAAGAACATTCCAAATTTTCAATACATTTTGGACATAGCTTTTGTTGAATCAATTTGTATGATTTTATATTTTTTGAAATATATGGGAATTGCCAATTATATTAATATGTTTATTTCTTATTATTTATAGATGTTTTTGCAATGACTGTTGTATCAATTTTTTTCTAAGATGTGTGTGTGCGCACGCTTGTTCTTAAATGAATTGTTTTCCATTCAAATTATCTTATATGAACCATCGAAGCATGTTTTTTTTTTTTTTTGTAAAGTAGACTAATTCTATTATGGTACAAAAAACAAAATTACAATGAGGCGAACCTCAGACTGCCATTCTGCAGAGATGGATTTTACATCAGTGTATGCCATGACTTGCCTGCAATTGCAAAAACTAACAGAGAGAAGACAGAGTACAGAAATCCAACTACAATCCGACATACAGATATATAGCCGAGATACATAGCATCTAACTGACACGATAGAGTAGACCTGAATCTTAGTAGCCGCCATTGGCATTGTAGGTAAAAGCATAGAGAGAGACCAGAGGTTGTGCAGCCATATCTTGCGCATCAACCTTACAAAGCAACAGAGTATGGAAGAAGAAGCAGGGGAATTTGATTACCCAATTGAACCACAAAAGACTAAGCCAACCTTGGAGACCAGTAACCCAGTGATGTTGTTCAGTCTTCCACAGAGGTTGACCGTATTGCTTCCACCACCCGGCAGGTGTATGGATCTGGCTCGCTTGAGTCGGTATGAGGCGCGTCATCCTCTGCTGGTGCACTTGGGCCAGCCACTGCATCCGCTGAAACTTTTGCTGCCTGGTGCTTCTCTGGATCAGGTGCGGGAAGTTGAAGTGCAGGTGGCGAGGGGGGCAGTTCCAGAAGCAGTGCTGGAGGCCTGAGGTCTTCTGCAGCTTGGCCGTGAGCCTCATGCTCACATTTTTCAATCTTGATGGACACATAGTATGTGTCTGAGTCCAAGAGACAAGGAAAATTGAAGCGGGAAGAGGGGTGAAAGCTATGATGACAGGATTGGGATTGGGCAGTCCCAGGTCTTATTCCTCTTCTGCGACGAGCGCTATTGGCGTCGTCTGATAGAGAATCTGTTGAACGAGGGACAGAGGCCCGGCCTCTCCCAACCCTCGACCCACCTCATCTGCAGCTGGCCCGTAATCGCTCCTTCGGCATTGCAGAAAGGGATGGGAGTGGAGGTGGCGGGTGCAACGCTGAAGGGCGGGGAGATGAGTGAAAAGAGGGCTAACAGAGCAGGATGACCCGGGAGCTGCAAAGGGCCACGGAACACAGTGAATATCAACCAGGAGCACTCGAGGGATATTGAGAGGGCTAAGATGAATTGGAGGCAAAACCCAACACGCAGACCAGGAATTGCTTAGGCAAGACCCAACACACAGACCAGGGATTACAGATGCTTCAAGATTAGGTGAGAACGCAGCCTCTCTGCGCTGATGATGGAGCACCGTGAGCGGAAAGGGAAGAACAGGGGGTAGGGGATTTACATCAACGCTTCTTACAATGGAGACCTACCACAGCACAGATGCACAGTGAAACCAAATGGACCAAATATAATTCATTACCTTGCCTCGAATGCCTGGATTATAAGGCTGAAACCGGCGGCGATCCATGTGCGAGCCAGCGTCTGCAATGAATTTCCCGTGGAGCCGAGGAGCTAACTTGATGCGAGGAGGGGGTGCCATAATGACTTGCGTGCGATGGAGGAAGGATCGCGAAGATTTAACCATCTGGCGGTTTAAATGCTCGAGTGTCATGGTGGGCTTGGGCTGCCACTTGCCTAGTGGGCAGCCCGCCCCCAACCCTTTATTCCCAGCTAGCACCCGCATCCGGGGGTTGGAGATCCTGGAGAGCCAATGTATGGCAATCCTGTTGAAGTTTTTTGTCCTTTGCATCATGGAGAGAACCTGCGAATTGAGGGCCCTGCTGATTCACCCCTTGGTTTGCAAGTCTATCAGCAACCTTATTGGCTGTGCGTCTAACATGCTTGAAGATGATGCTGTTAGGATGCCTTAGCCTGTCTTCCAATGCTTCTAGTATGCTGAGAAGTCTCCAACTAGAAGCGATTTTAGCTGCTGAGGACCCTACTTGGATTCTGATTGCTGCATTGAGTAGAATTTGGGAATCTCCCTCTACTTCCAATGGATATAAGTTATGGTGATCCGCCATACAAATTCCTTTCCACATTCCTTCTAACTCCGCCATATTGTTGGTATTTGTACCACTTGATCCATAATAGATGAATGCTACCTCTCCCTCTGAATTTTTGATGACACCACCGAATCCTGATGGACCTAGATTCCCCTTAGCCGCCCCATCAAAGTTGAGCTTGTAGGAAGCTCTTGCAGGGGGGGACCAGTGGGAGGGGGAGATGCATTTGGAAGGGTTTTGGTGAGATTCCAAATGGGAGTAGGTGATGTTAAGATTCCAAGTCTACCAGATGAGTATCTCCCGAGAAGTTGAAGGCCAGTCATCTTCTGACCAGGCTCTAAGAGCTAGCGTTTCTTGTAGATTGAACTTTAGGAGAAGCCAGATGATATCTGCTGATCTGCTCTTGTTGTTGAAGATTCTATTATTTCGTTCCTTCCATAATGCCCAGTATAGGAAGCCTGGGATGAGATTCCATAATGAGTTTAGGATGGGGCTTTGATATGGATTCAGGGGCCAACTTCGTAGAATATTTGCGATATCCCCTTGCCTTTCTCTTCTTCCATTGTTGCAGTGAGCTAATCTGTTCCATATCTGAGCTGCTAGAGGGCAAGTCTCCATGAGATGAGCAATTGTTTCTTCCTGAGCATTGCAATTGGGGCATCGAGAGGGACCTATGAAGCCTCTTCTTTGGAGATTATCCCACGTAAGAATACGCCTTTTGCTTAGTAGCCAAAGGAAAGTGGATATTTTGGGCCATAGTCTTGGCTACCATACATGCGTCCATAATTGATCCTTGTCTTGGTCATTTTGGTCATAGCGCATGGTGAAGGCCTCCTTGGTGGTGAAGATACCTCTTGAGGTATGTCCCCATAGCAATTTGTCCTGTAATGAGGAGGGAATAATTTTTCTTTGAAGAAGCTCCTTATCTATGTCATCATATGTTTCCTCTTGCCATTCTGTCTACCAGGATCGAGCTGGTTTCCAAGTGCGAAAATCTTGATGATCTTGTTGCTGCCAAAATTGGGAGACTTTGGTGGTGTTTGACTGTTGCATGTGTTGCTGCCAGTGTGGTTTGTGGAAGAGCATTGCAAGTTTTGGCATTTGCTGCCATGAGTCTTCCCAAAAACGAGCTGTTGTCCCTGAGTGAATCTCCCAAAAACTATAAGCCTGAATGAAGGCGCTGTGAATTTTCGCAGAGTTCCATATCATAGAGCCTGTTATGCTTGGGCTAATTCTGATGAGCTCGTTCCATTGACTGCCTGGTGCATATTTGGCCTGCCACAACTTAGCCCAGGGAATGTGCGGCTTGACTAGCCAGCTCCACCAAACTTTTTCTCCCATTGTACTATTGCTTTGAAGGGGATCCCTTAATCCTAAACCACTGTTTGCTTTTGATTGGAAAACATCCGCCCATTTGACAAGGGCCCATTTTCTGTTTAGTCCATTCGATCCCCAAAGAAAGCCCCTTTGAAGGTTACGGATGGCTTTGAGTACCCATTTTGGAGCTGCTAGGATAGAAAAAAGATACAGAGGCATTGCTTGGAGGACAGACTTTATCAAGATAAGTCTACTAGCTGTGTTCAGTGATCGGTAGGTCCAGGAAGAGAGTCTCGCTTCCATTTTATCTAACAGAGTTCGCCAGGAAGCATGCTTGAGAGCCGAAGCCATGAGGGGGGCTCCCAAGTACTTGGATGGCAGAACAGCAATCGTGAAGCCTAGAATCCGAGCAATGTTGCGCTGAGTTGAGGCAGGGGTATTGAAGAAAAATAGTTGTGACTTGGAAGCGTTGATGAAGATGCCGGAGGCTTCGGAAAACAAAGAGAGGAGGGATTTGAAGGCTTTTGCTTCTTGGGAAGAAGAGTGACCAAAAAGCATCGTATCATCTACAAATTGCTGATGCGACAGAGGATTGAGACCATGAAGAGCTAATCCTTTTACTGCTTTGGAAGATATAGCGTGGTGAACGAGGCGACTGAGCCCTTCTTCCATGAGAATGAAGATGAACGGAGAGAGAGGGTCTCCTTGCCGGATGCCTCGAGAAGTATGGAAGGGGAGGGAAGGAGAACCATTGAGGAGAACTGAAAAGCATGGAGAGGTTATGAGGTTCATGATCCAGCGGGTCCAAGTGGCACTGAATCCAAAGGCCAACAGCATGTGATGGATGTACTCCCAACTGAGTTTATCAAAGGCCTTAGATAGATCAAGTTTCATTATCATGCCCGGCTTTTTGAGAATTTTTAGCAAATGAATTACTTAATTGGATAAGATTATGCCATCCATGATCTGTCGACCCTCGACATACCCTGTTTGTTCCGGAAGAATGAGAAGAGGAAGGAGGGGTTTGAGTCGATTAGCTACAACCTTGGAGATGAGCTTGTAGATGACATTGCAAAGGGCAATGGGTCGGAATTTATCAGGCATATTGGCTTCTTCGCTTTTAGGAACAAGAGCTATGAATGTGGAGTTCAGGGAGGGAAGGACCCAATGCATGCAGCGGGATTCTTCCACTAAGTCCCAGACTTCCCCTTTGATTAGATCCCAAAACTCATGAAAGAAGTTAGCAGTAAACCCATCCGGCCCAGGTGCCTTACCATCTTTGAGTTGCGCCATAGCTTCTTTGACCTCCTGCATGGTAACTTGTTTCAATAAATTTTGATTTTGGTCTTCAGTTATCAGCTTTGGAATACGCTGAGTGACTGCTCTGATAGCAGCTTCACGGCTACCTGGTTGCTCTTTGAGTGCTTCCTGGAAGTAGTCTCTAAACTCCTTTTCCATGTCTTCGTGCTTTTCTATTCGATCCCCTTGATTGTTGTTGATAAATGCGATGTTGTTTTGCATGCGGCATTGAACGGTGGAGCGATGAAAGAATTTGGTGTTCTTTTCGCCTTCCTTTAGCCACCTGATGCGTGATTTTTGCTTCCATAAGATTTCCTCCTGTAGCCTTCTGGTTTCTAGTTCCATCCATAGGGAGTGCTCTTTGTTAGCTAATTCTTCAGTTCTGCCTTCAGTGATGATGGTTTGCTGTAGCTCATACATTCTCTGCTCTAAATTTTTCTTTTCATCCAGAATGTTGCCGAATGTGGATTTGTTCCAAGCTTTGATAGCTTGCTTGAGGTATCTAAGCTTTTGTTGAAATTGATACATTTTAGCTCCAGTTGGGGGGGTGAAGGATTTCCAAACATTTTGCACCATTCCTTTGAAGTTTGGATTAGTAAACCAGAAGGATTCAAAACGAAAGGGGCGATTGGATTTTTTACCTGGACTTGTCCATTGTAGCATTATGGGCCAGTGATCTGAGCTGCCCTGGGGCAGGATAGATGCGTGAAGCGCTTCGCCCAAATGGATGGCGTTATCTGAAATGAGGAAGCGATCTAATCTGGATGCTATGTGGTGCGGTCCTCTTCTTTTGTTTGTCCAAGTGAATAAACCATTTGAAGTTTGCATATCTATGAGCTGGTGGTGTTGGATGAATTCTTTGAGGCCTGTGCTATCCTCTTCTAGTTTCATCCGACCTCCCTTTTTTTCCGCGAGACTGGTGATGATGTTGAAGTATCCCCCAATTATCCAGAGAGGATGATGCCTGTTGGCATTGAGAGATGTAAGGGTTTCCAGAACTTCTAATTTGTAGTGCATATCCTGCGGGAAATACGTATTGGTGAGTAGACCATGTGTCTCTGTTCCCAGCATGTGAAATGAAGCTTGAATGAAGTTGCGCGAAGCATGAAAGTCCTGAAGGAAGATTGACTGCGGATTCCATACTATAGCTAGTCCTCCTGAAGCTCCTAGTCCATCAACGGAAATAGATTTGCTACCTGGCCAGGCTTTGCGCAGGATTTTTTCCAGAATGACATTGGTACTTTTAGTTTCTTGAAGAAAAACAACAGATGGTTTCTCTGATTGTATCATGATTTTTAACATTCGGTGTTTGGAGAGGCTATTGAGCCCTCTCATATTCTAGGAGATGAGCTTCATGAGGAACTTTGATGTTTGGGTTTGTAGAACTTTGTCAACTTTGGAAATCTGCCCGATTCCATCAAGATCTCTCCCAGGATGATAGTTCTCTGTAGTTCCGTCTTGCGTCCTCTTTTTTTTGTTTCTTTGAGGATTTTACTTCCATCCCAGAGACTACCTGGTTGAATACCCAAATATTTGCTTCGTTGTGCTTTCATGAGAACTCCTTCCAGTCGATCTATTTCCCAGGGGGGGATGGCGTTGTATTCTTTTTGTTTGCATGCTGCTTCCAGAGTAAGGATATCTAGCCCATCTAGACTCACTGTCTTTGGATCTTCTTCCATGTTGATAGGGGTGTCCAGAGGATCTGCTGGGTAGCCTTCTTGCAAACTTAAAGCGAGGGCTGCATCCAGGTCCATATTGGAGGCCTGAGGATCAGCTGCTGCGTCCTTGAGGTGCTCCTCCACGGAGGGAGGGGGTTTTGAGGATGATGGAGGGGATGGATCCACCTCTGGGGAGGGTTGAACGGAGGAAGATGGTTGGCCTTGAGAAATCTCAGAGTCTTTTGAGGGCTTGGAAGGGGTATCATGTGGGGTAAGGATCTGGAACCGGTTCGAAGATTCAGGATTTTTAGGGCTGGAGGGGGCAGCTGGATTTTTTTTTCATGCCTTTTGCGAGCAGTGACTTTGGTGAATCCATCTGAATCTTTAGGAGTTGCATTGGCAGTGGCTTGAGCCTGGGCATTCAAGGGGCATTCCCTAAAGAGATGACCATGCACATGACATTTGCGACAATGAAAAGGAATGTGTTCATAGTCCAAGGGTTGTAGCCATTCAAAATCATCATGGAAGAGACTTACCGTGTCTGCGAGGGTTTTTTTGAGCTGCATCTGGACGCATATCCGGGCATAAGAGGTGAATCTCCGGTACTTAGTGTCCTCAGCTACTTTGATGAAGGTGCCGATGCTATTACCAATATCCTTTAATGTTTCTTCTTTCCAGTACTCTGTGGGCAGGGAATACAAGCGGATCTAGACCGGTGCATGACTGAGGTCCTTTGTATCTGGGTTGAATCGCGGCTTCCAGTCCCGAAGGAAGAGACCTGAGGAGTTGAAGAAATATGGCCCCCCTTCAAATACTCTGGTTTTGTCTTCCAAGCAATGAAATATGACTGTGAAGAAGCCCTTGGGACCTATTAACAGAGATATTTGTCCTTTGGTCTTTCATTTGGATTCTATCCAGCCGTGTAGAGCCTTCTCTGTTGGCCAGAAACCCAGAAACTTTCCTATCAGTGCATGATCTTTCAGATATTGTATCTCGCCATTGATACGATGGCTTGGTAGCTCGACTTTTATGCGTTCTTTTGCCTTTGGTATGCATGTGGATGACGTCGCCTTTGGTTGTGACGCGCTTTGATCCGAGTCCTTTTGATCGTCATCGGTCGAAAGGTTCTCACCGTTCTGGATTGGCTCCTTGCTTCTGGTGTTTTCAGAGCTAATAAGTCGTGCAGCTATTTTGCCGAATAGCAGTGGAGCGGCAGCAGCTTCCTCATTCGATAGCCTTGACGAGGTAGGTTGGGGAGGAACGGATCCCGTCCCTCCCGCTGGGAACTCCATGGATGATTAACGACCAGCCAAGTAATGATTGATGCTCCAGCAGAGCCGTGGACGGTTACGTATGCCAGGTTGCAGAGTTGCAGGTCTGTACATCTGTAGTGGAGGCAGAGCAGCGACAGCTAGGGTTCTTAAAAGATTCTCGAAGCATGTTATTTTTAATGACTTATGTTTAATTATATGTATCAATAATCATATATAAATGTGAAATATAAGTTTTGAAATAGAACTCCTTGCAAACAAAGGTGCTATTCTCACTAAAGAAATCATAACAATTTACTTGATAAATGTTATGTGCATTATTCACTATTCACAATGCATTATTCACTATTAAGGTTAATGAGAAATGTGACATAGGTAAATGATTTGATCTTTTTGAAGCATAAGATATGTGATTTCTCAATCGATAGTTTTCATAAATTTATATGCTTAAATCAATTAATGGTTGTAACTGCAATCATATCATATTGAAAATCAATAAGGCACAAAGTTAGTTATTCATTGTTTACATATAAAATGCACTAATATAAGTGCATAAATGTGATATGTAATTCTTTAGATAAAAATATATTGTAAATAATTTTGGATTTCTTAAAAAACATATATATGAGGATAATGATTGATAAGTGGATTATCAAGGTTTGATTAGATACTATCATGGATTAATTATGTCATTGAAATTTTTGAACCGTAAGGCATCTAATTTCATTATTTAAAGTCAATTTTTTTTTAAACTTTGTCTTTTAAATAAACTTAAATTATATCACTTGAGCTATAATTGACTTGTACTTAGTTATGTCCATTAATATGAGTGTATAAATGTGATTATAATAGCCATATACTATGGTGCATTTTTTCGAAAAATAAGTCTTTTAATTTCTTGATAATAAGTATTAAGTGGACTATTTAGGCTAACGGGTTATGACTCATAAGTGAATACTACTCGTTAAATTGCAGGGCATTCAATTTTTAACCCATATTTTTTTTCATATATTCTTGAATCAACTATTTGTATATGCAATCATTTCATCTCATTTAATTTAATAAGTAATCCATTTATTGACTTTTATTTGTCTATCACATAATCTATTAAGACTGTATTAATCTCATATTGTATTGTTTTGATATAAAACTCTATGAAAAACAAAATTATCTTCTTAATAAAACATGGAATAATTAATTAACAATGTGTTAAGTGGACCATCTAGACTCATTAAAGAGATGGGTAAAAAATTGTTGTATTTAAACTTTTTGCACCATAAGACATTGATTTTTCAATCCATATTAGCATTTTGTCATTTTTAATTCATAAATAGTTTCTTTATGTTTAAATAATTTCATAGAATCCAATATGACTTTAAGAATTCTATTTGGCTATATGCATTGATATAAGTTCATAAATGTGATGCAATTTTTAAATGTAACTCTTAATGTAAGTATATATAAAAATATATATAATAAATATATATAATATATATATATATATAATATATAATATATAATATATCTATTATATATTTCAGAAGACAAAATATAATTAATGATAAGAGTTTTAATGCTCTATATAAAGTCATTTATCAACTTTTATTTTCATATCATGAGGTTTAATCTAAGTGTGTAAATGTGACACTTTTTTTTAAATAAAACTCCATGTAATATGAAATGTTTTTCCTAACAACACATGGAATAATTAATTGGTAATGAATTTTAAGTAGATTGTTAAATTTATTTCAAGGTACGGGTCATAAATAAATGTATTTAAACTTTCTATAACATATGGCATTTGATTTTCCCACCTTTCTTAGCATTTGGTAAATTTCAATTCTTAAATAAATTATTTGTAATTGAAATAATCTCATGGAAACCAGCAAGACAAGTATGTATTAAATTATATTTAGAATGTATGTATGTATAAATGAAATTTATTTTTGAAATAAGGATATCAATGTAAGTAAAAAACATATAGTTTTAGAAAATTAATAATTTAAAACCAATTATTTATGATTTCTAACTCGTTTATTCTATTTTGAATTGAATGTTTTACTAACTATGCATTATTAAATCAATTATTCTTATATGTAATCATGTCATATAAGTCAATTATTCTTATATGTAATCATGTCATATAAGTAACCATATGACATGATTTTACCATCAATATTAACATTTTGTAAATTTCAAATCTTAAATAAACTATTTGTACTTAAAATAATCTCATAGAATCCAACAAGACTCTGAAGTTATTTATTGAATTTTATTTAGTTATATGCATTCATACAAGTTTAAAAATGTAATTTATTTTTGAAATAAATATATTAATGCAAGTAAAGATATATCTTATACAAAACTATTTAAGATTAATTGATAATTAGCTTTAAGTGGTTTAATGAGGCTACATGAAAAATCCAATGTCATAGATGAATGCCTTTTAATACACATTTAATCTTCAAAAACAATATCGTAATGATAATTTATAAGTATTTACATTAAGTATTTAATAATTAAAGAACATGGGGACTTATATAAATTTCAACTAAAATACATGAGTTATGTTTCACATTTCTTTCTTCCTCATTAAAAATGCTTATCATTTTCTCTTCTTAGTGAAAGTAATGGTCATCATGGTTTTCCATACTATTAGTTGACACTAAATTTACATTGAGACTATTATTGGTTTTGGAAATGTTTACAAGGAGAGATAAAAATCCACATGACCATCAACTGTGCTAATATTTCAAAACCCTTGCCTCCACTACATACAAGAATTCACCATTAAAGTTTCTTGTTTACTTCATTTTGTGACACTGTCCATCATAATGGAATGACTTGAACACCCATTTAAGAACTTTCATTTGATGTACTTGGATTTGAGTGGAGATAGACCAATGGTTCCTAACCTTCTTGAAATATGTATATCAACAATATATAACCTTTATAGTAGATGCCTGCATTCTATGAAGATGAATGATGACCCCCTCACTAGTGCTTCACAAAGGCACAAAGGGGCGGTAGGAAATTGAGCACAAGAACATTTTACTAAGGTTTTAATAGACTAGTTTCAATGTAATGCAAGGGAAACCTATCCTTATCATTTACAATAAGATCCTCACATGACCATCATTCAATCGACAAATCCCTTATAGGCTGGGGGAAAGGGGGTTAGAGTTGTGAGACATAAAATTTAAACATCGATCAATCTGGCATGTTATCCATAACTATAATATCTTTATTGGATGTTTGACATACTAATATGATTTAACTTAAATCAATTTCTTCTAAGAGTTTGATTTCGTACTCCTATTGTGTATTGATACTATTATACATAAAAACCCCATGTTTGACCTATTCATGATCTCTAATTGGTTAGAAATTACTTGCAAATTATTTTAATGTTGAATCAATTTAATATGGAAATTTACAAAAAAAATGAATGTTGTTGGAGGCCTTGTAATAGAATACTTCCAAATTTAATGAAATATGTGGTCAACAGTTCCACTTGAATATCAAGTATAAGAAGGGCAACACCAATAATGTTGCAGATTGCCTTAGTCGACCACCGATCATGGCGTTAACCACCGTGCTCAACTCTTGTGGGCACGAGACTTCTGATTGTCCACTTCTCTACAAAAGCGACCCAGAATTCGGCCACACATACCAGACACACTTGGAAGGTCGGCATGTTCCAGATTTTCACCTCCAAGATGCCATGTTATGCCACTTGGGTCATCGTTGTGTTCCTTCAAGCGAGCGTGCCAAGATGATTTGGGAAGCACACTATAGTCGGGCTACTAGGAATTTTGGGGTCGAGAAAGCAGTGGCAATACTGCAAAAGTATTTCTATTGGCGGAATCTTCGACAGGATGTTGGGAAGTACATCATATCATGTACTACCTGTGTCATTGCCCAACCGACCATCAAGAAGCAAGGCCTCTATGCTCTGTTGCCTACCCCTAGTCGACCTTGCGAATCCATCTCCATGGATTACATGTCAAGCCTTCCTTCCACTAAGCATGGAAATGGCTGTGTTTTTGTGGTCATTGACAGGTTCTCGAAGATGGCCATTATGTCAGCCTGTAAGAAGAATATCACAGCAGAAGCCACTGCTAAACTCTTCTTTGAATGAGTGTGGGTACACTTTGGGATCCCACAGTCTATCATCTCAAATCGGGAGAGTCAGTTCCTCGGTACATTTTGGTCTAGTCTTGGTCAATGCTGGACACCAAACTCACTAAGTCCACAACGTTCCATCCTCAAACTGATGGCCAGAGAGAGGTTGTCAATAGGATGATTATGCACACTCTGCGCATGTACAACTCAAAGCACAAACGCACATGGGACGAGATTCTCCCCTATGTTTAGCACAGCTACAATCGAGCTCTTCACAGCTCGACTGGCCACAACCCTTTTCAGGTGGGCTTGGGATTCCAACCATTATGCCCCATTGATGTGGCCATGCCACTTGCAGCTGCTCACATAGATTCGGCTCATGTCCAGTCCAAAACAAACAAGGCAACCAGCTTCATTGAGCACATCCAACATATTCACCAGCAGGTCCATGATATTTTGGAGAAATCAAATGCCAAGTACAAGAAATGACATGATCAACATCAGGTGCCCCACAAGTTTCAGGTGGGTGACAAACTCTGGTTGCATTTGCAAAAGGAATGCCTTACTGGAGCCTATTGGAAACTAAGACCACTTTGATATGGTCCTTAAACCATTACTAAGGCTATGGGAGACAATGCATTTGAGCTTAACATTCCCCCATTCGTTGGCCTGCACCCAATATTCAATGCGGACCACCTTCGGCCATACTTTCCACCATTGCTAGACACATCCGACATTGCGAAATAGCTCACACCCATAGAATTAAATCTAAATTGCATGGAACAAGCTGCAACGGATCAGATCATGGACACACAGATCAAGAACACTCACCAATAGAATATCCAACTGTATCGAGTTGTCAAAGCAGGCCAACTCCTTTACCAAGGCATGTGGCTCACCAGGGACCAAGTTCAACAAAAGTTTCCTCATCTCATGGAGGAACTCAACACAATGGGGACCATTGCTTCCTAAGGGGGGAGGAATGATTCAGGTGGATCTTGGTGGCCACCTTCCAAGTCCACCTGGACCCCCACCATTGGTTCTCTTAGCATTTTCAGTTTCCTTAATGGTAGCACAACTTACTATTTTTAGCAATTTTTCGGGTCCTGAACTTCTGGAGCCGTTTTAAGGCCCTAAATGACGTTTTTTGGGAAATCTAGGGGCAACATGGGTCCATGAATGGATGCTGCCCTTCCCAAAGTGGTAGTGCTCAGATATATCTTTCTAACGAGCTATTATACGTGTCAAACGGAGATTGTATGCAAAGTTACGACCCTGGGAAGTTGATGTAACAATTTACCCAAATGAGGCCCACACTTTGGCATTTCGTCTTCTAGGGTTAGGTTTTGGAATGTTAAGGGTTTTCAATTGTTTCTCAACAATAAATAGGCCTTCGAGCCTCATTGTAACACAGTTCAGAGGCATGTAGCCACCACATCTCTTCTCAGAGATAAGCTACCATCGCCCTAGTTGGTTTATTTCTATTACTGTTTGTAAGCATATTTCAGTATTTTACATTAATGAAATGAAGTTTTATTTCCGCTGCATATCTATGTTTATGGTTATCTCTATAATTCTTTTCATTCCTGTTTAAGTCTCGATCACAAAGGGTTTTAGTGAAATTGGGAAGAATTGGTCTTTTTTAGGGTGTTTGAGACTAACCAGGCAACTTATCTTACCAAATTAATTAGTATTTAAAGCAATTTAGTTCAGGTTTGGCAAGAAAACAAGGTTTCTCAATGAAATTGGGGTAAATACATGGTTTCAGTTGTCGAATGGAGTAATGGCGATTGTGCACCATTTGCAGGAAGTGCACAGGTCTGCAAGGTGGTCTAGAGTTCACCAACTTTGGTAAGTTGGCGGTTGATAGCAAGTTGACAGTTGAACGTACTTCATGTTTTGCATGGAATTCAGAATGTTATTTTCATGATAAAAACAAAAAACTATAAGTTTTTTGGTTTTATGCATAAAGTCAATGACTTTGGCAGGTACAGTGGGAAAAGGAAAGTTGGCGCAAATCAAGGGATGTGCCATTTTGGCGTGTAGTGGAGGCAGTAAGAGGAATCCATCGCACCACTTTTTGGGATAAGTGGTTTTGGGGAGAGGCTGCCTGATGCCATTCATCGGGTGCCACATAGCGGTGGGGTGAACAGTGAAACCGCTCACATCGGGTGGGTAAAGGTCGGCTTTCAGAGGCCGCCCGATATGAGTGTCAACCATTGGATCTGAAGGGGTTAGATCGCATGGTGATAGGGGGATGTTTTGATCGGAGGTTTAATGGAGGGGCCCAACGGGGTTTTAATGAGCGTAAAGGTTAATTAACTGCAGATTAGGGAGGCTTAATGATGTCACGGGTGATTTGATTGGTGAGGACAGATTTAATCAATCACTGATTGACTAATTACTCTTTTTATTCAGCGGAGGGTTATGATTCTTAATTAGCTGTTGCTCGACTAATTAGGCCATTTAATTAATTTGTTAATAATTTTTATGTTCCAAACCTTGGGAGCGAGATATTAACATATGGGATTTAATAAAACATACGAGAAGAGATTTTCTTTGGGAGTTAATTAATAAAATTAAAGGTTAATATGAAATGAAAGCGGGAAAGTATTTTTGTGCTAAGAATAATGTGTTTGAAATTTAATTACATATTCGTATTTACACATTATAACTTAGTCTAAATGCATTTTATGGGTTTTTTTTTTAAAAAGGGTTTTGTTTGGGGGGATTACTTTTCCTAGGCAAATGGTGATTTCACCTTAGGAAAAGGGATTTTTTAAGATGAAATGAATGAATTATGGAGGGGGTGAATGTTGGTAAGGGGGCTTTAATACTTAGACGCTATAAGTTATTGGGCCAAGGGTCCATCGCCTCCAATAGTCAGAGAAATCTCTGAGCCCCTTTAACTTAAGGTTTTAGTTAATTCTACCACTGTTTATCGGAAATTAGTGAAATTAAAGGTAAAATGAATGGGGAAATTAATCACTTGACTTTGTAAATGTTCCATTATCATCCATACATCTAGAAACTTGATGATGAAAGTAAATGACATGATTTTATCCAATCGATCACCATTATTCTGCAACCATACAACTACTTACCCACCTACTCATCCTACCATTTTTACTTCTCTTTATTGGAGTACACTTAAGCTGGGAAACCCTTATGAAAATATTTTTCTTTTCTTTTACAATAAAAATATATCTATGTCTATCCTTATGACATCCAAGGGCTTATATTAAACTATTGAGCTCCTTTTATTTACTCTACCTATCTACTTATCTACCAAGATTGAGCAATTTGGTTAGATTTTATTCTCTATCTATAAACATGAAATAGCCAAGTTTAAACTATTTGAACATCCATGGATTGTGGCAAAGGTAACAAGCAGCACACAATATTTTTTTATTTTACATCAAAGTAAAATAGTAGTGGCATTTGAATTTGCGCACTTTCATGGTCTTTTCCTTTTTCTTGGTATTCATTTTTAATCTTTTTTGACCTTTTTCATTCTTTTTGTCCTTTGATTATTCTTATAGGACATACCCTCTTTACATTTTTAAATATTTTTTGTCATTTTTTGAATATGGAAAACATTTTCAGAGGGAAAAGATATGTACAAATGACATATTTAACCTCAAATATTCAAAAATTATGACACCTATTGGTATAGAAACATAACATACATGAAAAGGGATTAGAGGAAGTACCATATTCTAAGGAACAATCAACCCATACAATTGGTGATAATGGATTTGGGTTTGTCGCACAAGCCAAAAAGATTGCTTGTTATGCAAGCTCAATGGGGCTTAGTGACATGGTTTCGTTATGCATATCAACTTCAAAATTATTGGAAATATTTCATGAATCAGATGAAGTGGACGATATTTTATGGTGACGGTAGAAAAAATGTACCCATTAGGGAAGACTCTTTGAAGAGACCTACTCCAACATTTTGAATTGATATTGGGGGTCTGTGAACTAACAAAATTCTTCCAGTTTCCTGTGAACTAGAGGTGAAGAAGCCGAGTTGATCAATTACTATGATTCCTCCTTTATGAGGGAAATTGATCATATGAAAGTATGTTGAAACCACAACAGCGATAGCATAAACCTAGGGTCTTCCCACCAAAATTTTATAGTCAAGGGGTCCATCAAAGACCTAAACTTCAAAAGTTATAGTTTGCCCCCCTAGTTCCCTCTGTAGGTTACTTAAAATTCCACAAGGTATAGGCGTGCAACTGTCAAAATATTTTAACGTTGTAGGTGATCATGACAAAGGTGGTGAGCCAACTATTTTCTAGAAATTCTTTGACATGATACAAGTATAAGCACCCTCATCAAAAATGGTTTGGTGAATGAGTGTATTGAAAGATTTTACTTGGATCAAGAATGCTAACTGAGCTGGTAATTGTGGAATATAGCCTACATGGTTAAAAAAGACAAGATTTGAATCTGTTGGATTAATTCCACCAATTATTGAGAATAAAGCCTACTTTTCAGAGGGACAATTTTGAAGCACCTCAAGTGTCAACATAGCAAAAGGTGACTGAGCCAAATCTTCTACTATGTTATAATTTTTCGCTGCTCGAGCTCAAGGGTTGAATGTATATTTATGTAGAACTCATTTAGGTGGTTTTATTGTTAACTCTAGTGCAATGGGCGGTGGAATGGGATCATACGAAGTTGAAGTCAGAGTATTCAGTTGATCTGTAGCCTAGTTATTTGACGATGATGATGGATTATCGTAATCTTTACTTTGTGTAGTAACGAAAACATCCATATTAAGCTTAGTGGTGGATAACATAGGCACTTCTGAAGTGGAAGCATGATCTATAGCGAACAAATGAGTTTGTGGATTTGGAAAAGGGTCTGTCAACACAATGGATGCACTAGAAGTCTTAAGAAGTTTTGAAACTTCAGAGCGGCGAGGAGAGTCTCATGTAAAATGCTCTGAATTACAGATTAAACATGGATAACAAGGTTTCCTAGCCAGAGAAGAGGAATCAAATGATTTCTCTTCAGGAAGGAGGATTGTGTTTCCTTTTAGCTTTCCCCTTTTTCTTTCTTCCAGGTTTCTTTTCATTTCTACCTTTGTCAATTGACACGACATTTACTTCGGAGGCAGGAGTATCAGATGCACTAGAAGTTTGACTGGAAATAGTAAGTGTTTGACCATATCGTCTATCTACGGTTTGTGCGCTTGACAAACCAATCACACTGTCATTGACATGAGAGTCCTTACTAGACGGAGGTGGTGGAATGGTAAAATCTAGTCTAGGTGCATTTGGAATTTTTTCATAGAGCGTGCCAGACTGGGTGTAAATCAAGTCTAAGTATTTGGCACGAGCAATTACTAGCTCTTTAGTAAAAACTCCTCCTTTAGCCACATCCTCGGTGATAGATGACAACAAGGATTTGATAGAGCACTCAACTAAAAGCTAACTAGGAAAAAAAGTTTTGACCATTCGATGATGATGACGCCACTCATGAACATGATCAAGAATGTGAGTAGCAATGGTCTATTTAAAGTTGGTCACCAGTTCCATTCCAGTTTCATATCTAATGGGTAATTGGAAGTGGGTCAGAAATGTGGGGGCTAAGGATGTGAAGTTGTCAAATGAAGCTCGTGGTAATTCAATATACGATTTTGCAACTGGGCCAGTAAGCCTTCATTGGAAAAGATGTAATCTAACTGAATCATCATTCAGGGAGTTGGATGAACACCATAAATGAAAATCCATAATGTGGTTGGAGGCATCTTCTCCATCGTTTCCATTGAACTTAGGAATATCATAAGGAAATTTATGAGGAATCACTGGCTACCAAGGTGCGTAAAGAATTAGATCATTGGTAAGCCAATTTAAATGCAGTAATTTAAGTGTTGCAACAATAGGAACCTGTCGGTTTCGGTTAGGTTGAGCGTAGCCAAGGTAAGATGGAAATTGCGTGGGAAATATGAATTTGCATACTAGCATAAGGAATCTATTGCTAGTAACCTTAATGGGGGTAAGTTTGTTGAGCAAATCTGATATAGGGTGGTTGTTGGGCACTAGGATAAATTTGCTATTATCCAAACCCTACATAGGCTTGTTGACCAGGACCTAGGTAAACTTTTGGGTCAACAGAGTCTTGTTGACCATGTCCAGGATAAGTTTCGTATTATTGGAATCATTGTTTCTGATATTATGGCTTCCATGGTTGTTGATGGAACGGTTGTTGCCCACCAATGTAAGTTTGACTAGGTTGTGAATAAATTAAACTAGTATAAGTCTGTGTCATTCCAGTAAATGGTAAACTAGCCTGAGGTTGTTTCATTCTAGGAACAAACAGTTGTTGTAAAATGACCTGAGAAGACTAAGTTTGTAAACTTGAAACTTGGGGGTCAAAGGTTGAAGGACCAGCTTGCAAAGGTTGAGATACAATTAACTGAGCTTGCCACTATGGTAAAGTCATAATGACAAGCGTAGTAGGTATGGATGAAACAGATTTCATTGGTTGTGATGGATACACAAGCCTTGGTTGAACAAGCATTGTAGTTTTCCACTGACAAACAATCATTCCGGGCTGACCTGAAGACGATGGTATACTACCACATGGTTGGCCCTTAGAAAATGAAGGATAAGTAGATTGGGCATATTGTTCTCCATATGGACATAATCAAGTGTAAAGTGCATACATTGGATGTTAACCAGATGGACCAGATTAATATTGACTTGATGGATCAAACTATTCAGTATCCATGAGTGAAGAACCAGGTGAAATTCTAGTGGACGACATGGGTGAAGACCATGGACTAGAAGAAACACCTAAGTCAATTCTAGATAAATATTGATAACCCAGTGGGACAGATGAAATATCATACAAAAGTGACTCAGGTGTTGTGGTAAACATCGAAGAAGTAGTGACAGTAGATTCTGCCAGAGCTGTAATAGATGGTAGAGTCTGGGATGTTGATTTATCCATAATCAAATGACCCATATAAATGTCCTAATGAATCAACAGGTATTTGAAAGTAAAGAGGATCAAAAGGAGTTGTAAAATGAGGAATATGAGGATAAAGATAAAGCCCAAGCCCAAAATGAGTTGGAGCTCTCAGATGTTTCTTCTTTAGTGTCCTCCTCAGTAGAAATCAAAATAGGTGGAAGGATTTCACTGT
>APFE030550789.1:0-41455 GCA_000404065.3 Pinus taeda
CTATTATAATAACTAATTTTTAACTATTATTTAATAGATATTCTAAAATATTGTTAGATTTTCAACTTATTTTTCAATTTAACTATTTTAAAAATTAATTCAAATCTATATTTTAAATTTGCTAATATATAATTTAGTACTACAAAAGTCTATAACTTAATATTTCTTTCGGGGAGAAATCAACAATTATATTATTATATCCAAAAATATTACAACAAAATCATTAAGTGTCTAACAGAATGTTACACCAAAAGCATCTACTTGTTTAAAATTAAAGAATTAGACACTGTCTTCTTAAAAGGATGCCCAATAGACCACATATACAACAAGAACACATACCATGGCAAGAGAACATTGACAATAAGTGTAATGACTTGAGAACAACAAAGAAGATAAACACTACCATATGCCACTTGTTAACTAACAATGATAGAAACAAACAATTGCAAAACAGAATCCGACAATGTTGTAGATGGGAATGCACACAAAGAAACTTAGAGAAAGAAACTTATTCTCCACGTACTGACATAAGAAGTAAACCGAAAAAAGCTCAAGGATGCCTTCAGAACCATTAAGAAGGTTAATGAGCAATAACAAAAGTGTGGATGACATATACCAAAATGATGGTTGTGAACCTGATACTGCACCACCCACTAACAAAACCTTTGAAATCATAGAACAAACATGTGAATCGACAAATACTGTGAAGAAATATGCCCATGATAAAAAGAAACCCAATCAAAGATAGAATAACACATGCAGTTGTGTTCAAGTAGAGCCACAGTGTAACAGACTTGTACCAATGCTCTCCAAAAACCAGAAGGGCGAAGAACATGGTTACCCAGTTACAATTGAAAATTTGTTGTGAAGCATAGGAAAGCAAGAGTGCACTGTCTTATCCAAGAAAACAAAAAGTATTTTCATGAAGCTTTCATTTTAGATTAAAAGAATCAATGGTTCCTTCACGACTAGTACTATCAATCGGGAGAGTAGGATCAATAGGGTTCATCAAATCTCCTAAAATAAAATTTGAAATAAAGAAACATATATAAAACAAGGCAGGCTGCATGGCAGCTAGTCCCTGCCTAGCTGTTGCAGCCACCAGCTGCTGCAGTAGGTTTGTACTTGCTTCTTCTGCTTTCTTGCCTTATTATTATGGGAGTACAATGTAGACTAGATAGTATTAAGCATCGGTGAAAACTTTAACCTTAAGTCAGTGCCTAGGGCCTACTGAGGCGCTACAGATCCTAGCTGAGTCTCATTCCTAAGTAGTCGATTCTAAACCTTCCTAAGTGATAGTTTAGTAAGCTGAAGTATGAGCCATAGAAGTAGAAGCAAGCCACAGATTCTACCAGAAGCAAGCCACTGCATTATCTCGGTCATCTCCCGTTAGACCACAACACACTACCTACTTCAACCTTTATCATGTTAATGATGTGAGCTCTTCCGAATTGAATGAATGGTTGCAGTCAACTTTGGAATTGAAGAACAAGGGTCACCTATTTGTTTCAATGATATTTTTGCCTTTTTAAAAAAATCCTTTACTGAAGGGAAGGGGCAGCATAAATGTTTCGACTGTATTTGACAGCAAAAATGTGCCATGACTTTTCGACTGTAATTGCCAGTACATGTCCTGTGACAACAACGTGGCTTTCAAATTTGGAGCTTCATATGCCTGTCAAATTCCATAATTTTTGAGTTTCGAGAGATTAAAAGTAAATGACGACCATTTAATTTAGTGGGCATTAGGTTCTCGTGGCCAACAATATATGTAGTTATTTATTTATTAATGCACAAGGTAGTATTTGGTTTTGTATTTATTTAAATTTTAATGAGTAATTTATATGGTTCGTTTGAATATATAATATATGTTACTTGCATGTAATTTTTTATTATAATAAAAAAATTAAGATTTTCATGAAGAAAAAATATATACTTGTGTATTAATAAAAAAATAGTTGCAGAAATATTGATAGCGGTTTCTAGAGAGCAAGCTGACGTGCCAGAGAATTGAAAGAATTTAAAGAGAGTTTCAAGAAATCCAAGGATGGAATGCCTGCATGCCAAACTCCACGTTCAAACAGTTGCTACCGTCCGACCGCTCCACGTTGTATCCATTGATTCCCTATTTTATTTAATAATGAAACCGCATGTTTAAAGGCGCCCGCCAAATCTGAAGAATGTTTTGGAGAAACCCCAAGTTCGCGTCCACCAATGAATCCGAATTCTATGCAACGCTGTTTCAACAATTATTTTTGACCGAAAAAAGACAATCGGCTCGCCGACTCAACATCACCATCTTTATGCTTCCAAATCATCTTGCTGTGCCAGGTAGGCTTACTATTCTCGCGCTTCATTCAAAAATAGAAAAGGCCAAGAACTATAGCCCAAAAGGAAGCATGCAAAGCCAAAGACGCCACGTCACAAAAACACAGCCACGTATCTCTCACGCTGAACGACAACCTGCATGCATACCAAATGGTATATGCTTCTGAGCTGAGATTTGTCAGCTATTAGGAGATGCAGACGATAAGACGTGTTGTTGAGTCAATTATTTAATTGTTAAATAATATATAACACATAAATTACATATTTTTTCCTAGTGATCTGCCCTCTAACTTCAATGTAATGTCTTTCTGATTACGAATGCACGCAGGCAAGCTAAATTCAATGCATCTGGACTTTATTGCATCAGAAGAGAAGGGTTCTCTCAGAATGCGAATAGCCAGTGCTTCAGAAAGGGAGGATTCTCTCAGAATGTGAGTAGCCAGTGCTGCTGCATTCAAATTTAAGAAATTTCTATCTATAGACAAGTCTATTGAGTGGTATAGCCAGCACCAGAAAGAGCTGATAGAATCATCATACAATGAGTTTATTGACTTCACATAGTACGCGAGTGACCCTTTTCAGTTCATGGCTCTGATTCTATGTAACAGAAGAGTGGGTGCCACCGATAGCTTTCGTGATTTGAATAGGGTTCCAGTTACCCAAGATGCTTCTATATCTGTCCGATGAGCATGCCAAGATGTTGCAGGATCCCCTTCCTTGTTTTTTCAATGTGTGACTGCAGAGAACAACAGCAGTGAAAGCGTTAGTATAAGATGGAAACGAACACCGCAACAAAAGGAAAAACTGAAAAATATTTACAGAAATGGCATGCAGTCGCCGCCATTGGACGAGATAGAGAGAATAACTTCCCTTCTGAATAACTACGGAAGAGTTGAACAGAAAAACGTGAAATGTTGGTTTCAAAACATCAAATCCAGGAAAAGCAAACGGGCATTAGAATCACCTTTCTCACTGGGTGGAGAGGAGTTTCTACTTTTCACGATAGGAAAAAGCCCTCTGCAATTGATCAGGTTGGTTATCAATTCCATTTTTTTCCTTTTCTATGCCACCGTTTGAGTTCATAATTACAGAGAAATTTTCAAATTGTTCGAACTTAACAGTTAAAGGTTGAATAAAGAAAAACTGCATACTTACAACCACAATGATTAAAATTGTTTGAACTTAACAGTTAAAGGTTGAATAAAGAAAAACTGCATACTAACAACCACAATGATTATTGGCCTATGCAGGTCTCTAACCTGCAACCGAAGGTTGAATAAAGAAAAAATGCATACATACAACCACAATGATTAAAATTATTCTAACTTAACAGTTAAAGGTTGAATAAAGAAAAACTGCATACTTACAACCACAATGATTATTGGCCTATGCAGGTCTCGAACCTGTGACCGAAGGTTGAAAAAATATGCCCAATGACACTCTCACACCTAACTGCCCCCTGATTCATGAATTGTGCTTTGATTGCATATAACAAAGTTGCAGATTTTTTCTGAGTCGTTAAAATTAATTACCTTTTGTTATTTTGGTGTTGGCAGTATTTGGTGGCCGAGGAAAGGATGCCGCTCACAGAACGGTGCTTCATCCAGGTCGATGGTCGACTCCATATCTGGGACCATCGTACACGAGCTCAAGAACCGGAGTCTTCCATGATCGTATCCCTCTTCTCCATATCTGGGACCATCGTACACGAGCTCAAGACCCGGATTCTTTCATGATCGTATCCCTCTTCTCCTATGGAGGAAGGTCTTCTGCCTGCGAAGATACAAATAGCAGCAGTATGTATGAAAGTCTGGGGTGAGTTCAATGTCCCAGTAATATTACACTAATATTGATATCCCAGTAATAAATATTACACTAATATTTGCAACATTAAAATTTCATTGTTGAAATACCTCACTTGGCCTTCCTGTCAATCAACTAATATTGATAAAGCCATAGGAATCAATGAATCCCACGAGAGGCTCGACACAGGTAGAATATGGAAATCTTGCCCACAAATATGCCCAACGACATTCTCACACCTAACTGCCCGCTGATTCATGAATTGTGCTTTGATTGCATATAACAAAGTTGCAGATTTTTTTGAGTCATTAAAATTATTTACCTTTTGTTATTTTGGTGTTGGCAGTGTTTGGTGGCCGAGGAAAGGATGCCGCTCATGGAACGGTGCTTCACCCTGGATGGTCGACTCCATATCTGGGACCATCGTACATGAGCTCAAGACCCGAAGTCTTTCGTGATCGTATCCCTCTTCTCGTATGGAGGAAGGTCTTCTGCTTGCGAAGATACAGATAGCAGCAGTATGTATGAAAGTTTGGGGTGAGTTCAAGATATTTGGCATAAGCCCTCTTTGCTTTTGCAGCCTGCATGACCAGGTGGACTTGTTGTAGAGCAACATGCAGAGTAGCCATGCATAGTAGACACACAACAGACAAATTGGAAGAGTGAGTCACTTAGAACCTAACCTATGCCATAGCATTTCCACGTAACATTTCTTTAACATTAAATGTTGGGGAACTAATGTTATCTTTGCGCTAGCATTACTTCATGCCGGCGACAGTGCTTTAATCCATTGCAATTGTCCGAAACTCCTTTCCTAAGTTTTCAGATTGCATACCTCGATCTGAGGCCAAATAAGATGAAGACTGAGGCCAAATAAGACGAAAACTTATTTCATTGGTTAAAAGCACGTGAAACTGTAATTAAAATATAAAAAAATGCATTGGTGATTGTGTCATGCCAAAATGTTGGGGAACTAATGTTATCTTTGCGCTAGCATTACTTCATGCAGGCGACAGTGCTTTAATCCATTGCACTTGTCCGAAACTCCTTTCCTAAGTTTTCAGATTGCATACCTCGATCTGAGGCCAAATAAGACGAAGACTGAGGCCAAATAAGACGAAGACTTATTTCATTGGTTAAAAGCACGTGAAACTATAATTAAAATATAAAAAAATGCATTGGTGATTGTGTCATGCCAAAATAATTTGGGTTAAGTTAAAATGTGATTACAGATGAGCGTGGATTACCGTGTCAAACTAATACCACGATTGATAATCGATTACTATAGTCCCTGCCAGCCTTGAAGGGGCAGGGACTTTTCGACTGTAATTGCCAGTACATGTCCTGCGACAACAACGTGGCTTTCAAATTTGGAGCTTCATATGCCTGTCAAATTCCATAATTTTTGAGTTTCGAGAGATAAAAAGTAAATGACGACCATTTAATTTAGTGGGCATTAGGTTCTCGTGGCCAACAATATATGTAGTTATTTATTTATTAATGCACAAGATAGTATTTGATTTTGTATTTATTTAAATTTTAATGAGTAATTTATATGGTTCGTTTGAATATATAATATATGTTACTTGCATGTAACTTTTTATTATAATAAAAAATTAAGATTTTCATGAAGAAAAAATATATACTTGTGTATTAATAAATAAATAGTTGGAGAAATATTGATAGCGGTTTCTAGAGAGCAAGCTGACGTGCCAGAGCATTTAAAGAGGCAGTAGTCTATAACGCGACTTTTTGAAAGTCTTTCCGTCAGATTTTTTCGGTCAAAATCCTGGCAGCAATTCATTGAAATCCCAAGTTTGATAGCTAGTTTCTGCACAATCAATGGCTCCCAGGGGTTTTCCAGGGGGCTGAATCCAAATATGCAGTTAAAAAACCATTTTAACTGCTAAAAATCAAGATTTAACCTCATTTCTTCCGTCGGATTCCGTCACCGGAATCTCCAAAAAATCGCATTATAGACAACTCCTTTAAAGAGAGTTTGGAGAAATCCAAGGATGGAATACCTGCATGCCAAACTCCATGTTCAAACAGTTGCTACCATTCGACCGCTCCGCATTGTATCCATTGATTCCCTATTTTATTTAATAATGAAACCGCATGTTTAAAGGCGCCTGCCAAATCTGAAGAATGTTTTGGAGAAACCCCAAGTTCGCGTGCACCAATGAATCTGAATTCTATGCAATGCTGTTTCAACAATTATTTTTGACCGAAAAAAGACAATCGGCTCGCTGACTCAACATCACCATCTTTATGCTTCCAAATCATCTTGCTGTGCCAGGTAGGCTTACTATTCTCGCACTTCATTCAAAAATGGAAAAGGCCAAGCACTATAGCCCAAAAGGAAGCATGCAAACCCAAAGACGCCATGTCACAAAAACACAGCCACGTATCTCTCACGCTGAACGACAACCTGCATGCATACCAAATGGTATATGCTTCTGAGCTGAGATTTGTCAGCTATTAGGAGATGTAGACGATAAGACGTGTTGTTGAGTTAATTATTTAATTGTTAAATAATATATAACACATAAATTACATATTTTTTCCTAGTGATCTGCCCTCTAACTTCAATGTAATGTCTTTCTGATTAATAATGCACACAGGCGAGCTAAATTCAATGCATTTGGACTTTATTGCATCAGAAGGGAAGGGTTCTCTCAGAACGTGAGTAGCCAGTGCTTCAGAAAGGGAGGATTCTCTCAGAATGTGAGTAGCCAGTGCTGCTGCATTCAAATTTAAGAAATTTCTATCTATAGACAAGTCTATTGAGTGGTATAGCCAACACCAGAAAGAGCTGATAGAATCATCAGACAATGAGTTTGTTGACTTCGCATAGTACGCGAGTGACCCATTTCAGTTCATGGCTCTGATTCTATGTAACATAAGAGTGGGTGCCACCGATAGCTTTCGTGATTTGAATAGGGTTTCAGTTACTCAAGATGCTTCTATATCTGTCCGATGAGCATGCCAGGATGTTGCAGGATCCCCTTCCTTGTTTTTTCAATGTGTGACTATAAGAGAACAGCAGAAGTGAAAGTGTTAGTATAAGATGGAAACGAACACCGCAGCAAAAGGGAAAACTGAAAAAAATTTACAAAAATGGCATGCAGTCGCCGCCACTGGACGAGATAGAGAGAATAACTTCCCTTCTGAAGAACTACGGAAGAGTTGAACAAAAAAACGTGAAATGTTGGTTTCAAAACTTCAAATCCAGGAAACGCAAACGAGCATTAGAAACACCTTTCTCGCTGGGTGGAGAGGAGTTTCTACTTTTCACGATAGGAAAAGGCCCTCTGCAATTGATTAGGTTGGTTATCAGTTCCATTTTTTTCCTTTTCTATGCCACCGTTTGAGTTCATAATTATAGAGAAATTTTCAAATTGTTCGAACATAACAGCTAAAGGTTGAATACAGAAAAACTGCATACTTACAACCACAATGATTAAAATTGTTTGAACTTAACAATTAAAGGTTGAATAAAGAAAAACTACATACTTACAACCACAATGATTAAAATTGTTTGAACTTAACAGTTAAAGGTTGAATAAAGAAAAAATGCATACTTACAACCACAATGATTATTGGCCTATGCAGGTCTCAAACCTGCGACCGAAGGTTGAACAAATATGCCCAACGACATTCTCACACATAACTGCCCCCTGATTCATGAACTGTGCTTTGATTGCATATAACAAAGTTGCAGATTTTTTCTGAGTTGTTAAAATTAATTACCTTTTGTTATTTTGGTGTTGGCAGTATTTGGTGGCCGAGGAAAGGATGCCGCTCACAGAACGGTGCTTCATCTAGGTCGATGGTCGACTCCATATCTGGGACCAACGTACACAAGCTCAAGACCCGGAGTCTTCCATGATCGTATCCCTCTTCTCCATATCTGGGACCATCGTACACAAGCCCAAGACCCGGAGTCTTTCATGATCGTATCCCTCTTCTTGTATGGAGGAAGGTCTTCTAGCTGCGAAGATACAAATAGCAGCAGTATGTATGAAAGTCTGGGGTGAGTTCAATGTCCCAGTAATATTACACTAATATTGATATCCCAGTAATAAATATTACACTAATATTTGCAACATTAAAATTTCATTGTTGAAATACCTCACTTGACCTTCCTTTCAATCATCTAATATATATAAAGCCATAGGAATCAATGAATCCCACGAGAGGCTCGACACAGGTAGAATATGGAAATCTTGCCCACAAGTATGCCCAACGACATTCTCACACCTAACTGCCCGCTGATTCATGAATTGTGCTTTGATTGCATATAACAAAGTTGCAGATTTTTTTGAGTCATTAAAATTATTTACCTTTTGTTATTTTTGGTGTTGGCAGTATTTGGTGGCCGAGGAAAGGATGCCGCTCATGGAACGGTGCTTCATCCAGGTCGATGGTCGACTCCATATCTGGGACCATCGTACACGAGCTCAAGACTCGGAGTCTTTCGTGATCGTATCCCTCTTCTCGTATGGAGGAAGGTCTTCTACTTGCGAAGATAGAGATAACAACAGTATGTATGAAAGTTTGGGGTGAGTTCAAGATATTCGGCATAAGCCCTCTTTGCTTTTGCAACCTGAATGACCAGGTGGACTTGTTGTAGAGAAACATGCAGAGTAGCCATGCAGAGTAGACACACGGCAGACAGATTGGAAGAGTGAGTCACTTAGAACCTAACCTACGCCACCGCATTTCCTCGTAACATTTCTTTAACATTAAATGTTGGGGAATTAATGCTATCTTTGTGATAGCATTACTTCATGGAGGGGATAGTGCTTTAATCCATTGCAATTGTCTGAAACTCCTTTCCTAACTTTTCAGATTCTTTACCTCGATCTGAGGCCAAATAAGACGAAGACTTATTTCATTGGTTAAAAGCACGTGAAACTGTAATTAAAATATAAAAAAATACATTGGTGATTGTGTCATGCCAAAATACTTTGGGTTAAGTTAAAATGTGCTTACAGATGAGCGTGGATTACCGTGTCAAACTAATACCACGATCGATAATCGATTACTATAGTCCTTGCCAGCCCTGAGGGGCAGCGACTAATAATATTCAAAAGAGAATCATCAAATTGATCGAACAATCAAAGCCATATAATATAATATGAAAACTTGGTAAAATATTCTTCCTTTCTAAGTCCTTGCCTTTACTTTTTATTGTATAATAGTTTAATATGCACATATTTTTAATTTTGATGCTTTACTCTTTAATATGTTTTGGAATTCCCTTAAAATTGGTGATTACACCAGAAAATCTCATTCAGAGGCAATGTTTCTTTATGAATATAAAAAAAAATTCTGGAGAAAATTTCCTGTCAGCCTGGATTACCCATGGTGGGTAATTAGGAGCATGGAAAACTTCATAGGTAATTTCTATGATTCCTAGATGATCCTTCTATTAATAAGAAATGGATCTCATGTAACCAAATTTCCTAAACATGTTTTCCATTTGAAATATATTTCTTTTATTATTTGTTTATCTAGGATTTTAATATACTGATTGTAATATGAGTATATAATAAATTTTCAGCATTAAGTAGATATAATTTTTTTTTAATGTAGCTGCAATAAGATTATGTGAAATGAGAAAAAAATATGTATAAAGAAAACTCTTTTAGTTGTTATTCTCAGTAAAAAACCAAGATATAATATACTTATAATTGTGTAGGATTCAACTTACTTCAAATGTGTTGATGGAGGTTGAAATAATATCTCAACAATTTCCAATAATTTCTAGCCAACTCTAAAGAAAACATTAATTCTAATAATCTCTCTTAATGGTTACATTAGAAATAATAATATTGAAATCGCATAAAAGTATTTATGGACTCTTATGTCTATATGATTTTTTCTTCATCAACATTTCTATCCAATATGACTCTCATAGACTACGCTACTTCTAAGCCATTCATTCTGAGGTATCACTTTATCCATTGAAGATACGATTTATTTTGACTTTCAATGATATATTTGTAGTGACTCATGATTATCAAAATACTTCAAAAAATAGTTTCTACATTGACTCATTTTATTGACATACTTCCATTTGTCGACATACATAACTTGATATGTTATCCAGTTATATAGGAAACAACCTAGATATTAAAGGTATCCAATAGTCAATCATACAACCTAACATTTTTCACATACAAAAGCTCACAAACACAAAAAGGTAACTAGTAACCGATGTTTTTTGGACCAACAAAGTACATCAAGAAATACTAGCTTATAATAAATTGTTCACAGTCCAATGAATGAATGTTTTCTTGTGGAATCAATGTACGTCATGAACCACTATCTTAAATTAGGCTACCTTGATTAATGATTATTTCTTGATCATATAAGTTCCACAATGTATATATAACGTACATAACATACATAATTCATTTCACAAACCAACACCATTATTCTTTCTTTTGTGGTTGATATTCTTGCTCTTACGGTCAAAGAAAGGAATAGTGGAAAGTGTTCACACCTGACAGTGTGTGTAATGTATTGGATTTCTATAGCATAAAAATGGTGCTTTGTAGACAACATCTCAATTGAAAATTATGCAACATGTTTACTTGAACCAGGGACATGAGATTAAAAAAACTAATTATGTACGAAACCATTTTTGCAAAGGTTTAGGTTATGATAGAGCATTTTTCACGTAACCACATGGCCTTTGTACAAAGGGGTAAAGGAAGTCATGAATTAATTACTAATTAGCCCATGAGATATACAACTTTCCAACAACAACTCAGTTCTCAATAGAGTCAATTCTAAAAAATTACAACACTTATCTTGCATCTATATGGAGCACTTTGCCTCAGTCGAGCAAGACTTGGGCATAAATAAATTGACCATTTGTGAATCAGGTTGTCTCTGTGGCACTTTTGATAATTTGATTTCCTGGATGATTGACACATATTAATTAACTCATCATGAGTGGGCAATGTGAGAATATTGATTCCATGCACCACTCTATAGGTTGAACACAGTTCACTCTACAGGTTGAATGTATCTTTACAACATAAACTTAGACAGTAAGCCAAAACTTTCAACTACACTCATGTTATTTAGATAGTAATCTTTTGCTTATCCAACTTGAATCTACATTCACTTTTCCATACACTAAGGAAAATCCATATGCTACACCACACCCAACTAACATTGATAAAACAATATTTACTCAATACACCAATATATCTACTCTAACATATTTCTATGGTAAAGTATTCTCACATCTCACATTTTCCTAGGCCTTCTCATAAGGGAGTTAAACCTCGACCTACCTACTCTAATGCTAAATGGAAAAACGTATGCACAAAGAAAAAATTTTAAATTATTATTCCAAGTAAAAATCTAGATAGAATACACTTATATAGGCATTTTTAGATCTAGCTTACGCAAAAAGTGGAGATAGAGGTCGATATAATATCTCAAAAATCTCCAACAAATCCCAAAATAATCTAAAGAAAAAATAGTTTTAACACATATTCTTATAGATGATGATATACTCTCTGAGAAAGACATTGAGTTTAAGGTTAAGAAATCCACTAATGGGAAAGCTAAAGAGCTAAGGATATTGACGAATAAAAATATTAAAATTTTAAAATAGGATAATTTATCCTCATTCCACACATACACAATATCTTGAATTTAGTAATAAATTAAGGATTTGCCAAGCCTTCAATGTGGATCCTTATTATTCCCATCTTTAAGGCTAGGGATACAGAATTCCTCTCTGGTTATAGGACAATTATGATCAACTACATTTTAGCCAAGATGTACAAGATTATTTTGAAAATGAAGATTAGCCTTCGACACAAGAGCCATTGCAAAAGAGATAAAGTCCAATCTATGTTTAGGATATTTCATTCAAACATGCACCATCTTGTTATACTTAGGATTATTTCTTAGGAATGCCACAATAATAATACTGATAATTTTTTTCCTTTTTTTATGTCAAGAAAGATTTTGATATCATTCCTATAGTAAAGTTATGAAATAGGTTATAAGAGATAATTGTTCATCTCAACCTGAGGGTTGATGTGACAAGGCTATACGAGAATATTAATTTGAAATTAAGACCCAGTGAAGTTTGGTTGAAAAAAAAAAAGGCAATATTGGAGTCAATAAAGGGTGTCCCTTATCCCTTACCCCTTTTGGCATATATTTGATAAGATAGAGGAATGTTTGGAAGATACAATTTTTGTTCAACCCATGCTCATTTCTATGGTCATAACTCTTGGCCCCACGCTCATTGGCATGGTCATAACTCTTCTCATTTATCTTGATTATATTGTTATTTTAAAAAGGAGTCACTATAGTCATATAGTTTTGAGGCTTCTGCAACCTGAGATTTGTTGAGAATTTGTTTATCAATCCATCGCATCAGATTTTCAGATTATCGACATTTCAAACTTACTAATAAGGCTCATAATCAGAATGAATTCTTTGAAGAAATATGTTTATGCCAACTAATAATAAATAGTGAATAAATTGAGGTTAGGTGGAAAAATTAATGTATAAAAAACCTTAAATTATGTATAAATATTTCTAATTTTATGACACTTTATTATATTATTTTTTTTTCTAAACTTAGGCATTCCTCTTTCTATATTACGATAACAAAATTTACAGCAGACAAATTTTCAGGTGGCTAGTCTGCCCGTAGGAAACCAGACTGCCACCTATCAGCCTTGTAACCAGACCAAAATTTAAAAATGTTTTTCTCCTTCATATTGTCATAGCCATGCTTATAACGACTTCTAACTGATCTGCCTATAGTACCATAGCTTACGAACCAGGAACGGTTATTTTTTAACAACATTTTAATCAAAATTTAAAAACTCCTCTCAGTTAGTCCTCGTCTGATGAGTTGACCGGGACAGGCATCATGGTGCTATTCTAGGTTTCTCCTTCTTCTGCTCCATGACCCACTTCAATTCCTGCAGCATTTGTTCCAGGTTGCACAGCATCAGGTGATTTCTCGCTGCTTGGACTTGGATGGCTGCAATCTCTTTCAGGAGGGTGGCCTTTAGATTTTCTGTTTCATCCGTTATCTGGCTTTTTGCTTGTTCCTCTCCCTATTTCCGTTCCTCCTCCTCTTCTTCACGTACTGCCTAGATCGTTTCCATAGCCTGAGCAATCACACGTTTCATTATCCAATACTGTTGGAGCATCTTGTTAAAGAGAGAATTTCTGCTTCTAGTGTTTCTTTGGTTTGGAATCAGATCCTCCCATTCCCCTCATGGTATTTCCTTGTACTCACTAATGGACCTCAGCTCCCGCTCCCACCCATTGATTTGAACACAGATTTTTGGAGAATTCCCGGCCATATACGCATTTATCACGAACATGCTTTTTTCTGCCTCCGGCTTCCTGCGTCTCTGCTTCAGATTGTTACTGGTGCCTTCTTCCTGGTTCCTAGCTGGGGTTGCCTTCTTCGAAGCCATCTTGTTGTGTTCCTGAAACCTTGGTTTTATAGCTTCTTGCCTACCTATCACGATAGCAAACCACAAGTCAGTGCCTTTAATTAGTAATATTGCTAAAATCCAATCACTTACCCCCCAGCCTTAGCATGAAGGTTTCGTAAGAGTTTTCAGCTCGCCAGCCTGGGCGACATCTCGACCTTTCCGGGTATACAACCCATGACCCTCCACCCTCTTTCTACTTCCCTAGCATCCTTGCACTGACCAACTTGGCTAGTCTCAGCGAGCCACACTATCTCCCCGGTCGCCCAGAGGAATTCTAGGCTTGGCCCTTCGGGAAATATCTGGACAGCAGACATGGGTAAGTATCCAGAGCCATTCATGGAGCTTGATGAGACCCAACATGGCAACCCTCCCCTCACACCTCTCCTTTTCGGGCTTGAAATGAACCTCCCAATGGGGACCAAAATTTTCATCACTTGAGACCACATCAGATCTGAAGGGGTGAAGGTTAAGCTTCCCAATACAGGGAAGGCCTCTACCTATCTGACTACTAGTAGAAGTCTATTTCCAGACAAGAACAGGTGATTCTACTTCTAGCTAACACAAGGCCTGAAATATAGGGACATGAGAAAACATACCGCCTTTTTTTGCCGAGACCGAGGATGTTGGCTTGACGTTGAGTCTTGCTACCACCTTTCATCTTTCCTTCATGTTTCTTGCTAAGCTGCATGAACATTCCCTCTACAACCTTAGGCCTTTGCTTGTAACCTTCCCTTTGTCCTTTCATCTAGACCTCCACTTCGCCAATTAGTTCCCCGACTCTCATCCCTGCATCCCTTCCTCAGGATTTGGCAAAACCTGTCAGTCCTCCCTTATTCCTCATAACTCCAACATTCTCCCGGTTGCTCCTACTGTATCCTTTCTATACCCCTGATGCCACCTGTCGTCCTTCCTCTGCCATTTATCTCAACTTCCTACACTACCTCCAAATCTAGCCTTAATGACTCCTCAATTCTCTCTTCTTCCCTATCACCTGGCCCTATCCTACCATGCCTTGTTAGCTGCCCAGCTTCGACGTTCATATCACTCCTATCCTCTCCCACAAATATGTTGTCCGTCCCCACCCGCTGCAATCTTTCCCCATAGCTACTGCGTGCCCTCTGATCCTCGCCGTTTACCTTGGAATTACCATTACCACCTTTATCGACATTGAGTAGTTGTTGAAGTCGGTCGCGCTCCTCTGGGTGTAGCGGATCCAAACCTTCACTGTCTATCTCCTTGCCTCTATTCCGACTGCCCCAGTTAACGAGCCAGTCAACCGGTTTATTGCCTGTTCACCTTAAATGTGAAGGGATTAGATAGTCTATTTTGGTTATGAGTTTCCCTATTTCTCCGACGAGCCAGGTTGTTCTCCAGATCTTGCTGATTTTTTCCAGTAGCTTTTGCTATTTTAGTTGCCTTACCATGTCCACCACCAATTTCAAATCTCCCTCAATTTGGAGACTCTTGAATTTTACCTGTATCATGATTTCTAGGCCTCATTTCAAAGCATGCTATTCCACTTTATTGTTTGTGACCTCCCCGCAGTCCATTGCAAAGATTCTTAGGGTTTTTCCACCGGCATTCCTAAAGACTCCCCCGATACCTACTTCTCCCGGGTTGTGTTTGGTTGCACCATCGAAATTTAGTTCTATGAACCCCTGTGGGGGTTGGCTATATTGTTTTCTTTCTACCACCTCTCTAACTTGGCCTTTTCTTTGGCTCCCCCGCTTACCATAATCTGGTTTATCTCTATTGTCTTCAAGATTTTCTCGTCCATTTGTGATGCCTTCTAGTCTTCGTCCTTCCATCTTTCTGTTAATATTGTTTCTCGCATGTTCCTTATGGTTTTCTCCCATATGTCTGCTGGAGTTGGGTTTTTTCCCTTGAAGATGACACTATTTTGTGTCTTCTAGATGTTCCAGGTCAAGAATCCAACTGAGAGCAGCCACGCACGATTAACCACTGGGTTTTGGTAAGGTCTCCGCGGGTAGTTTTCTATGGTATTTATGATTCTTTGATCATTTCTGTGACGACGCTCAAAAATTTTGAAATTGCTTTCCCACAGGGTGTTACTAATGATGCAGCGGTTCATCAAGTGCTCCATAGTCTCCTCCTGTGAATTACAAAGCACACAGCAGGATAGTCCTTGTCTCCCCTTCATCTCTATCTGTTCCCAGGTAAGCACCCTGCCCTGTAGCATAGTCCATACGAAGAAGGACACTTTCGGCCAGTGGTTGATTTTACATAATTTTTTCCATTTTTTCATCTCTTCGTGGTCATTCTTTTTAGATTTTAGAAAATAGGCTTATGTTATTGAAAAAGTGCCTTTAATTCGACTACCCCACCTTAGAATATTTGGTCCTATTTTCCTTGCCACTTTGTGGGAGGCCATCTCTTTGTAATAATCCTGTCATCTGTCTATTTCTGGGGCCCTTGCCCAATCTTCTTTTTGTTTCCAGTTCCGCCAATATCCTCCTATACCTGGTTTCCAAAATTTGCCTACAACATTCTCCTCTGTCTGGAACATGAAATCATGGACGGATTGAAGGTTTGCCTTATGGATAAACATTTCTCACTGATGTCATGATTCATCCTAGAACCTGGCTTTATCTCTTGATTTTATCTCCAAAAAGCTATAATCTCTAATCAATTCTTTGTTACCCATCGCCAGGTTCCAAATTGCAGAACCTCGAGCCTCCGTGTGGCTTCTCATTTTGACTTTGGGATCCCCTACTACCTCATATTTCCTTTCCTAAATCACTTTCCACAAATCTTGGTTGCCCTGGGTCCACCTCCACCAAAGCTTCGCCCCCATCACTTGGTTAATGATGAAGGGGTCTCTTAATCCTAAACCTCCATCGTTGGAAAGCCTACTTAGCCACTCCCATTAAAATTAAGGCCCATTTTCTAGTTTTGCTGGTTCCCTGCCAAAGAAATTTCTTGAACAATGTGACCAGGTTTTGACTAATAAACTTTGGGATAGCTTGTCACGAAATCTGGTAGATGGGAATAGCCTGCAGAACAACTTTTAATAGAATTAGACGGTTGGGGCATTCAACGAGTGAAAGGTCAAGTTTTCCATTTTGTTCCTGATTTTTTTAATTAAAGGTTCCTAATTAGCTATCCTATACAGGTGCTCATTCAGCATAATACCCAAGTATATTGATAGGAAGGTTCCAATTCTGTAACCCATAGTGCATGCCAAGAATCTTTGAGCCGTTATCGAGGTGTTAAAGAAAAAACTTCAGATTTCTCCTTATTAAGCTCTGTCCTGGAAGCTTGATTAAATTCAGATAATTTTTTTACTATTCTTTGGGCCTCCTTCAGCATGGTTTGGCCATATAACATCACGTCGTCTACGAATTGCTGGTGCAAAATAAGGAGATCGTTCTGACAAATTCTTAGCCCCTTTAACTCATCCCTGTCGATTTTGGCCTTGACCAACCTACCCAATCCTTCCATGGCCAAGATGAAGAGGAATGGAGACAGGGGATCTCCCTACCTTAGCCCTCGTGATGGGTTGAAAGCTTCGGTGGGGGTCCCATTCAACAAGACTGACATCACCGGGGTTCCTACCATAGATAGAATCCATTTTATCCATCTTTGGTCAAATCCGTGGGCTTTGAGTATGCCTTCCAGGTACCCCCAGCTGAGGCGACCATATGCCTTAGCCAAATCTAATTTGATAAGCATACCTCGGTTACAAGAATTTTTTAGGGAGTGAATCACTTCCTGAGCCACGATAATTTCGTCTGTAATCTGCCGCCCTTTTACAAAACCTGTTTGTTCCTGCATTATAAGATGTGGCAGGAGATACTTAAGTATATTTACCATAACAATTGCTAGGATTTTAAAAACTACATTACTGAGCGATATAGGCTTGAATCGCTGCGGTTCATCTGAGCTGCCATTCTTTAGGATCAAAGCCAGGAATGTGGCATTCACTCCTTTGTGCATTCATTTAGAACACCTTGATTCCTCCACTAATTCTAGTAAGTGGTTTCCCATGAAGCTCCAGGCAGCCTGATAGGACTCGATAGTAAATCCATTGGGTCCCGGGGCCTTATTTTTCAGCATTTTGTTAATCACTTCCTCTAATTCTTCCTTAGTGATAACCTTGAGTAGGGCCATATTTTGTTCTTTGGCAACTTTCTTAGGAATATGTTGGCAGACCCTATTTATTCCCTCTGTTCTGTTAATATTTGGTTCTGTTAGGATGCCTTTGAAGTGCTCTACCAAGAGCCGTTCCATTTCTTTCTACTGCATCACTTTGTTTCCTTGAATATATTTCAAGGAGAAAATTCTATTGTGTTGTCGGTGATTCAAAATTTCTTTGTGGAAGAATTTAGAGTTCTTTTCCCCCTCTTTTAACCACTGGACACGATATTTCTATTTCCATAGAATTTCTTCCTGTTTATGCCTCTCCTCTAGTTAATTGATTACCCTACCTTCCTCCTCAGCCAACTCCTCATTCCTTCCGTCCTTGACGATTTGTTGTTGTATTCCTTCCAATCTAGTCTGGAGTTTTCCTTTCTCCTTCTAGATATTGACAAATTCTTCCCTATTCCATTTCTTAATTTTGGTCTTTATTTCCTTCAGTCTGAGCTGGAACATGTGCATTTTGTTCTGGCCTTCCGTTCCCCTCCTGCTTTCCTACCACTAGTGCCTTACCTTGTTTAAGAAATCTGGAGCTCTAAGCCAGAAGGATTCAAAACGGAAGGGTCTCTTTTTATTCTGATCGTTCAAAGCTATTTCTAGCTTGATTGGCCAGTGATCGGACCCTATTGAGGGTAGGATAGAGGCTTCATAGAAAATATCCATCCCTATTATGTGCTGAGATACTAGAAATCTATCTAATCTTGACGCGATTTGTTTGGCCCCACCTCTTCTATTGTTCCAGGTTAATTTCCCGTTTATAGTAGGGATATCTGCTACCCCTAATTCTTCTTGGACATCTCTGAAACTTTCCATCTCCATGTCTTCTCTGCTTATTCTTCCTTTCTTCTCTTCTCAAGAAGTTATCAAGTTGAGGTCTCCAGCCCGAATCCATCTCTGCTCCTGGTGCATATTTTCAAGATTTTCCAAGTGGTTAAGGAATAGGCCTCTGTCAGCCTAGGTATGGGGACCATAGACAGCTGATACCACCACCCATTTACTTTTCCCAATGATTCTGAACCTTCTTGTCAAGATTCTTGGCATTCCTATCCACCAATATGATAGGACTTCTGCTGGATTCCAAATAATTGTTATCACTCCTGCACTTCCTTTGGCGTCTATGGTGACTTCTTCATATCTTGGTTTTATATTATTGAGAATTTTCCTCCATATTCTTACCTAGAATTTTGGTTTCTTGAATAAGCGTAATTTTTGGTTTGTCCTACCTCAGTCTTTCTACTAAATGTCTCTGTTTCCCTTTGCTGTTTAATCCTCTAATATTCCATGATGTCAAAATCATTGGTTAACATGGGGTTGGTTTTGAAACACTGCTGACTGTGGGACCACACTTCCTGTGTTTACGATCATTTCTCCCATTAGTTGGATGGAGTCCTTAAGATTTTTCCTTCCTCCTTCCCCCCTTTGCTTGTCCTTGCTAATCTGCTCTACTTTCCCTCTGTTTCTCTTGGAATTCTTCTGGCGTTGCTTTACCTTTCTCTAGTTTAGCCTGATGCTACTGAAAGGTGTCTGCATATAGGCTCTTCCGGTCTTCCGGGATGAACCTCTCATCCAAATTGCTCCATTCATTCAATAGTTTTCTTAGTACCTCTTCCTCTTGAATTAAATCTTCCATGTTTGTCTCTAAGTTTGTCTCTATTTGTTCAGCTTGTTCTTCCTGTTCCTTACCTTTTCCCACGGGCTCACTCGGGGTTTTCCTTTTTGTGTGGATTCTTTCACTACCCTCACTATTTTCTGACTCCTTATCCTCTTGGTTTTTCATATTTTGGTCCCCCTCTTCGCCCTCTTCCTGTAATATTTCAAAGTTGTTTGACTTCTCTGGCGTTACTTGTTTTTCCTTCCTATCTTCCTTGGAGTTTTCTTTATTTATTTTCCTTTTGTTTCTCACCTCTTGGAACCCTTCTTGGTCAACTGGCCCTTTCTTCTGCAGGATGCTCCTCCCTTCTTCTTCTTCCCTTGTAATCGGGGCATTCCTTAGCCAGATGACCATGGTCATGGAACCTACGGCATCTAAATGGGATGTGCTCGTAGTCTAAGTTTTGTTGCCACACTTCTTCATGATACACTAGTTCCACATAGTCTGGGATGGGGTTTGCTAAATTCAGATAGACACATATCCTAGTGTACAAGGTATACCTGCCTTTCTTCATGGTTTCTGCTATTTTCACGAAACTTCCTATTGAGTTTCCTATCCCCTCCAATATTTCTGGATCCCAGAAATCTATAAGTAGCCCGAATAAACGAACCCAGATAGGCACTGCTAGAAATTTTTCTTTATCCGGGTTGTAGCATTCCTCCCAATAGCGCATAAACATACAAGCATTATAATAGAAATATGGACCATTTTCAAATACCTTTTCCTTATCTTGAAGGTTTGAGAAAATTACCGTAAAGAAACCTTTCGCTGCGACCTTGAGCTCAATGTGGCCTTGGGGCTACCATTTTTGCTGAATCCACTTGGTAAGTTCTCTTTCCACCAGCCAGACTCCTACAAACTTACAGATAAGGGCATGATCCTTCTTATAAATTTTGTACCTTTCCAGTTTATTTGCTGGAATCACGAACCTGGGACTCTCCTCTGCACATGGCAGGCATCTTCCCTTGTGGGCAGCTTGCCAGGTTGCTCCCAGCACCAGTCCAGCGTTCTGTTTCTCCTTTGTCATCTGACTGTTCTGACTGTCTCCTGTCACCGTATCCCGGTAGGAGGGGATCTCTCCCCTCTTGTTGTCTTCTGCCATACCTTTTGTCTCTTAGTTCTTTTCTAACTTCTGTCGTTGCCCTCTATTATCTGCCTCCTGGCCTTTCCTTCGCTCCTCCTCAAGGGTTTTACCACCTTGCCGCCATTAGGTTTTTGGTTGCAGAGCTCCTTGACACTTTATTATATTATTAATATATAAGTACTAGTTATATTAATATTATTGATAATATTAATATGGATATAAATATTAATCAATATTAATAAGAAACAATATATTAGTATGATAATATCTATTACACATTGTATTAAATAAATTAGTAATATTAATATAGTGTACATCAATATAGATAATATAATAGTTCTTTATGATGATAGTTAATGTTAATGATATTAACGTTAATATCAATATTTTATGGTATCTATTATATATGTTATATGATACAACCATAATTTATTATTAATATTTGAAGTTGATTATCCAATAATAAGTTAAAAATATACTATATTAGTAATTATAATATTAGTACATTATTATAATCAAAATAAACAATTATATATATTAAATATGTAAGTAATTGTATTATGATAAGGAGGATGTATGAAATAAGGACAAAAAAAAGAATTTGAGAAAAAAAAGAATTTGAGAATAAAAGTGAGAGGGAAAAGGATGGTATAGGGACAAATTTTTAGTAGAAAGTGAGAAATCAATCTTATTTAATTGTCTTTTGAAATTTTTCCTAGTGTTAGTGGTTAATCGTGTACAAGATATTCATATTCTCAAAACAAATGTGATGTTTCATTTTTATCGAGTGTTATACCAAAGATGAGGAATGGGTGTGATTGTGTTTTTCTCAACATAATGTTCTTGTTTTATAATTTTGATATAACAACCAATTTCTCCAAGATATGTTTATTCTCGAGATCAAAAAGATATTAATGGATATAAGCTGGCTATGAAAGATGTTAATAGGTTTAAGGGTTGTGTTGATGTTTCTCTTTCTAAGGATATGGGAGATCTTGTTGATAGGTCCTTTAATGTAAGGGAGATACATTTTGTAGACTACATTGCTTATATCATATTTTGATCTAGGTCCTTCATTGGTATTATTGAAAGTCTCAACAACTTGGTTGGTAATGTAACAATCTTAGCAGGAAACTCAAAATATGTTAGGATTTCTTCTCCAAGTTGGATATGACTATAAATATCAACAAAACTAGAGTCATGATAATTAAATCCAAAAGGATCAGCTATGGTACTTTTATTTATGATACAATTCCTTGGAGGAAGATCCTGTATACGAATATCCAAGAATCAAAATCCATAATAATATCTTTTGAAATTATAACACTGAGAAAACAATGAGGTTGGAATTTTTGGTATAACATTGACATGAGTTGTGACTAGACATATATACTTGAGTGTTTTCATTCCTTTTATTTTATATTGTTGCGAGGTTTGACATTGTAGTATATCTAAAGATTCATAGAGGAATATTATATAGATTCAATAGGAGTTTATAACCTACAACTTCGAAATTAAGGGAAATGTTGCCTACCTTATCCAGTTGGTTGGAGAAAATAATTTCCTCATTAAAAGACTCACTATGATTAGCTACCTTCTGTATAAAAAGAAGTTATATAACATGGATTCTAATAATTTTCTTACAATTTATTCTAACTTTAGCAAAATTCCCCACCTTCAACTCAAGTGACCGTGGCATAAATATGCCTTGTCTTAGCTGCAATGTTGGGAAATAATGGAGGAGATCATCTTTTAGAATCAATATAATATGAAAAATATAATTACATTGAATTTTAAAAAAGAAAGATTATCAAGCGAGGTTGCATATCATAAGCAATGATGCTATAGAATCATTAATGACTAGATAATATTCCACAAGAGACAACCTAAAAACAAAATATGTTAACTTCTTTTATGAGAGTAAAATAAGTTATCATACACGTTAAAAAATAAAGAATTATTATTTTAGAAATTTTATATTTTTGAAAGTACTATTTAAATTAGTTGTTGAAGGTTCAATGTATAAGGAGATGATGTTTTTTATTTATTTATTTAATCATTTTAATTTTAAAATTAAGTAAGATTATTTATATGTGTAATGTTTAGATATTTTAAGTTTTAGTTTTTTAATTGAAAATTGATTATATAATTTCTTACGAAGTAATGATTTCTACTATTTAAAATGTATACATGAATTTAATTGAAATTTTTTGAGATAATTAATTGTATAAAATCAGCCATATAACTTTATAAATCTAACACACTTTTAAGAAAAATATTTAAACAAAATTTAATTAAAAAATGTAATGAAATAAAGAAAAACCATGCTTTTATTTATTGACATCGATTAATAATTGTATTACAAAAAATTGTGTAAACACATATAAAGAGTACATAGTAGAGTATATTTGAAAAAGAAAATCTACTCATTACTACACGTGACCCATTATTAGCCTTTTTTTCTTAACGAATTCAAAAATTAGATATCTTTGGAGTTCTAAATGAGTATAATATATAAAGTATATGTCCAATTTAATAAAAATTAACAATTGAAGAAAATTTATCTTATATTTGAACTAGACATAGCTTTCTCTACATCTAGAATTACTCGACATACCTTCTCCTACGTCTAGAATTACTGGGGGTTTTTCAAGCCAATCTAAACATGGACTCACAATACAAATTAACCGAGGATGAGAAGATGGCCACTAACAAAGATGATTGAGCTTGTTTAATTGCAAATATTCTGGTTTCCTTTGCATATTATCAATATTTCCATTACATTTGTGTATCAACATCCTTAACTCTATTCGAATTTCCATTGTAGAGGAGAGCGAGGATATTAGTTGATCCATTCATAAACAAAGGGCCATGCATGTTTCTTGGAGCTCCCAAAGCTCTGCTTCACTTCATCCTTTCCTATTACCCTTCTGAGCCACCATACTTTCCTTTTTATTCCAACACACTCTTGATATCACTAGAGTCTACCATATTTTGAATTAGAATAGAAGTATCACCATTAAAACTATTCTATGGACCTCAATTGTTACTAGACATCAATATCTAAAGGCAAAATAATAAAAGGGCATAGTTGTACACTTTAATCTATGACCATATTAAATTTTCCATCAAACAATGTGAGTGAAGAGGAAGTTGATGTGATATTGCATGTATAAGATGCAACGTCCAAATTTCAAGCACCATGTCTAAATTTAAAAGCATAATGCCACAATTCATATAGCTCCATAATTCCCACGATAAAATTAATTGACCTACAACACTGATGCATTGCAAAAACACAAAATGTGGCATCAATCATGTTTTAATGAACAAATATGAGAATGTAGTCACTCCACATTGTGAAGCCAACCTTCCAACTACCATTAAATGAAAATGCTATGGGATTTCCCTCCACCATGTCTCACCATTTTGTTACCAATAGTTGCTAATGCTATGGCATATGCTCTTTTTTTCTCATGGTTGCAAAAGGTATTCAAGGAATATGATGGGGGAGGCATGTTTGCTTAACCAAAATGGTTTTGAACAGATCTTGTTACACTTAAATTTCAAGAGTGTATACCATGGTATCTAATTCTCCTAGGACATGAGAAGAAATAAACTACAAGAATGAGTGCAAGCAATGAATTATTCTTTTATGAATGAGGATAACTGTTAGGTTTATCAAAATAATACTCATGTTAAAATGACAATTGATGTTGTCGTATTCCCATATGATAATTATCTTGTTGAGAAAGAGATATTATTTTCACTAATTTGAATACATTACACAAGGCATATTGTTCGTCTTGGTTACTTGAGTCTCTCTTCCTAACCTCTACATGTAATACTTTTTAACTTATCCTCTAAGGAAATACATCACTATCCCTTCACCACCCCGTTGAGATAGGCCATTTCTTTTTACTGTCTATAATGTATACATAACTAAATAGATTAATGGCAGATGAAAAGAATGGACATACCTACTATCAACAATTTTAAGTAGAGGAAAGGGGATTCAATGTGCACATATCAGGTGAGATTAAATTATATTTCCAGATAATGAAAGTATAAGACAATGTTCATTCATATTTTTATGAATCTCTAATTAGTTATTTTGGTTTACATAATTTATTCTAAAATATGAGGGTTAGATCCAATTATAATAATGAAAGAGATTGTAGGAATGCCAAAGATGATATATTGTCATGATGTGGATTAGTTAAATGAAAGAAAAAATGAATACTTGAAGGTTGATGTTAATTAGGAGTTATAGAAAATATATTGAAGTGTCACTTAAAATGGAAGAATACCCATATGCTAGGATATGGAATTTGAATGATCAAGCTACCACATGTACTTCCCTTGTATCTCATAAACTAGGTGGGTATAAGAGAAATATTAAGATAAATAATAATTCACAAAAAAATAGTGTTTTTTGTAAAAGAAAATGGAGAACCTTAAATACCTTCACATAACTATTAAGGATAATGCTTCAATGTAGATACAATAATTTTTGCTAAATATTTTTATCAACTAGGTTTAAGCTTCATACCACAATAACTAAAATAATATGATTAGACTAACTTATTGACTTGAAAATATTTAAATAACGATGTAAAATTGATAAAATGTTTATAAAAATATAGCAATAAGATTGACCCATATAATTATTAAAATCTTCCATGATAAGATGAGAATATTAACATTGTAAAGATTGTGAGTTAATGAAAAACAAAAGTGTAAACCCAATATAATAAATAATATTGAAAATAATGAAGAAAAATTAGTTATATATATCAGCATCAATCTAATATTGTAATGTTAAAAATATAATATTGTAAAAAATGTGAGCTAACAAAAAAAACTACAAACCCAATATAATAGATAATATTGAAAACAAGAAGGGCTGCGGGGCAGCTAGTCCCTGCCCCAGCCCTGAACCATTGACAGATTTAGTCGAAAATGGCACTGAAAGAGCTCAGTGCAAGGCAACTTCATTGTTAGAGCTCATCAACAAGTCAGAGCAAGCCGACCTCATTAGCAGAGCAAGCATGCCGAATCTGTTTAAATCTGCCCCAGGTGTTGCTCAGCCTGACAATGCACCTGCATCTGCATTGAAGAGCTAAAGAAAGCAAGGAAATGCGTTAAATCCCATTGCCGAGAAGTATCCTTTCATGAATGTCAAGATCTGGACAACAGAGAGCCGAGAGTGATCTTGCACAAAGAAACCAGGGCGTGTTAACAGAGAGCTGAGACTCATATTGCATAAAGAAATTTGGGCATGTTAGTTTGCAGTTAAATCTGTTAACTACTTTGGAGTTATAGATTCAGCGACTGTGTCTGTGGAGGCAAATAGAGATGTTTCAAGGAACTAAGATAACTATAGCCAAGAAAATCGGGCATGACCAGGCGGAGAAGTTCTTTAATCAATCCATCTATTTAATGTCCATTGGAAGCAACGACTACATCAATAATTATTTGCTCCCAGTGCTGGCTGACTCCTGGACATACACTCCCGATGGTTTCATAGAATATCTTGCCTCTACATTGCGCCAATTAATGAAATTTGTATGATTCTTTGTAAAATTAATGAAATTTGTGACTCTTGGTTCTTTACAAAGCCTAGATCTGTACAAAATGAATCAGTCTTATAAGTGACACGCGACATGCCAGTGCCAAGGGAATTGACAAAAACATAATACCAATCACGCTTCTCAGATTTTAGAGTAACTAGATAGCATGTCAATACCCAGCTAACAAGTCTTAATCATTAAGATGCTAATAAATTCAGCTAATGCAAAATATAGTAAAGGAGACAAATTCTTAGAAAATGAAGAAATATATACCTTATTTATTTGACATTGTGACGTAGGGAAAAATTATAAATGCGGGGTTTTATAAATTGAAACAAAGGAAATAAAAATTATTTTATACAACGGAGTCATCAGTATAGTACATTTTATTATTACTCCTTGCAATGTGGAAACACTCATGCAGATAAATCATTGGCTGCATGTGCGGCTAGGGTAACTTGTCAAATGCGCTCAGCTGTGTCATTGTCATCCCAGGGATCGGTTTAAGGAAGACCAACGAGCTGTTCGTGAGTAGTGTAGCCCATTATCGGCTTTCCTGTGAGCAACCCAATGTCTCCGTCGCTCTCCCTCTCTGCCCAAACGACACACTGCAATGTTTAGGTGAGGCCAAATAGTATGCTAACTGCCACGTAGCCCTGCCCTTGCTCTGCCGCTTGGGGTGCTGCTGCTGGTACTCATGGTCGGAAAAAATGCCTCCGCTATGCAGTAAAGCCCATGTATGAGTTCGCCATGGATGTCATTCGGCAGCGGAGGCGGGAAATTAGCAGCACTGATCCCTGCAAAAGGAAAGACGAGCGCTTTAGTTGATTCTTCGCAGCAGGCCAGGCGAAGATTTCTGAGGTGGTTTGACTGTTCCTGCATTTTGATTTTCTTCAATCTCAGAAGATTTTGAGATTTCTTCATCTCCAGCTTAACGTTCCACCTCTAGCTTAACGTTCCACGATCCACCGGAAAGTTCTGGAGAAGTCTAGGAGATTTCAATTTTTTAGGGTTTTGTTTTTATGAAGAAGGTGAACAGATTTCGGTCTTATTTAGGGTTTCGTTTTTTGGATACTGAACCCGAGATTTATTGCAGAAATATTGGAAATTGGACACTTGCTTTATATTAGAAACCTCTTGGAAGTTACGAGAAAGATTTTAGCTATTGGAGTGACTGCATTGCGGTTGCTGAGAAAGAGCAGCTGTTAAAGATTTCTTGTTCTGGGCGACAACTTTGCTGATTTGGTCATTATATGGTAAGAAACCCTCAACTAAACAAGCTTTTCGTGGTGCAAGCGAGAGTCTAGCCGGTAAAGAAGCTTTCTGCAGGCACAAAGTTCGAAGAAGGTAAATCTTGAGCCTATCGATTTGATTAAAATATGACGTGAAATAATTGTGAAATTTAGCTGCTGAAAGAACAGGTTTCTGTCAGTTTTTTTATGCAAAATAAATTAGCGTCTGTATATTTAGTGAGTTGTAAAGTGTGAGCTATTTCTTTTATTTTATTTTGTGCCGCCGAATTTCCATTGTAAGAACTGATTTGCAGTGTTTGCCAGAGTACCTCAGATACCTTCCTTTTTGCACCGTTTTTGTGGGTCATATACTGCCAACCTGATGATCCCGCCTGCAAAAATCCAGCAAATTTTTTAATCATAGGTACCTATAAACATTTGGGCAATAAATAAATTAGTTGGTGTAATTTATGTGAATAATAATATGGGCAACAAATATTTAGTAGGCCAAAGGGTTTTAAGGTGCTCCTGTTGGATATGTTCACTCCAGAAAATATACTTTATTAAATCTAGAGATAGATATATACAATTTTACTACATTAATATACAATTCTACTATATTAATAGATCTATAGACTGAAAAATACATATTAATACATCTATAAACTGAAAAAATATGTGGCCATAATTATGTTTTTGAATGGAAAAAATGAAAGAATGCTTTAAAAAAAATAACATTATCAGAACCAGAGTAAAGTGTCACATGGATACTCACCCGGTTAATGTCAACTGCTGTAATGTCTGTTTGGTTCTCTGTTACAGGACGCCGATCAAGCTGCGGCTTTAACAGAATGGGAAGCTGGGGCCGCCGTCGAGAATTGCAACAATATACCTGGTATGCAGCAACGTGAGGTGAGGCAGTAAGTTGCAGCAATATACCTGGTATGCAGCAACGTTACTTCTTGCAGAGTTGCAGGGTGGAGCGAGCAGGTCTTGCAGGGTTGCAGGGTGTTACTTCTTGCAGGGTTGTAGGGTGGAGCGGGCAGGTCTTGCAGGGTTGTAGGGTGGAGCGGGCAGGAAGCCACCGCCGAGAGAAAACCAACAAGAAATGAAGTTGCGGTGTGGTGGTATAAGAAGGAATGGAGGACGGTGTGGTGGTATAAGAAGGAATGGAGGACGCCTAGATGTGCTGGCAGGCGTACATGCAATGGTCTGGCAGGCTTACATGCAAAGGTTTGCAATACCCCAATTCCCGTAATGTTTGGCTAACATTAAATGTGACCCAACTAATGCTATGCCAAAGATAGCATTACTTCACTGACGGGAACCTGTCGTAATTAACCAAAACATTTTCCTAAGTTTTGCCTAAGTTTTGAGACCTCATACCTCGTACTGAGGCCAAATAAGACGATCGCTTTAGCCATTGGTTACATGCATCGGCAAAGTGGGCCATATCCATATGTTATCGCAAAAACTTTGGTTTAATTTCTGTTTAACCGAAATAGATTATCAGTTCCCGTGTCAAACTAATGTAATCGCAGGAAATCGATTACTATAGTCCCTGCCAGCCCAGAAGGCAGGGACTAATAATGAGGGGGAAAATAACTATAAATATCAACATCAATTTAATATTATGATGTTATTATGATGTTGAGTAACTGAATTAATAGATTCTCAAAAGGAAAAAATATTTATCCGAACCTGAAATGAAATCAATATTATATATAATGATATAATCCAAAGATTTGGGTGAAATGATGAACCCATAAAAGGTAAGTGTACTGAGGCATAATGATTAAGAAGATAGTGGGAAATCAAAATATCAACCTTGTAATGGTTGTGAGGAAATGAAGAATAAAATTATAAGTCGAACATATTAGATAACATTCAGAATAATGTAGGGAAAATATCTATAAATATGAACAACATAATATATATCAACATCAGCCCAATATTATGCCTTTGAGTAAGGGAATGTATATATTGTCAAAAGTAAAAAATGTTTATTAAAACATAAAATGTAATAGACTAAATCTATAAGGATATAATCCAAATATTTGGGCCAAAGTGATCAACCCATAAAAGGAAAAACAAATAATGATTAAGAAGATAATGGGAAATCACGGTCATTGAGAATGACAGAATGAGGAGCCGTTATCATGTTGTACCGTTTGTAACTGCTTTCGTTCAATAGGTATGAGAAACATATAATATTCTCTACTTTTGGTTGTAGTAGAGTTTTTGAAGTAATTTTGAATAGTTTTAATAATCCAATTTTATAAAATTTTAGATTTTAGTAATTGGAAATTTTGTATTTCTGGTTTTAATATAGTTTTAAAATTAATTTTTCAATATTTAATAGGATTATTTATTAAAAAATTAGATTATATTATTTCGAATTTTGTCTAAATATTTTCATTATGCATACGCTATTTATTAAATAATAAGTGTTATGATATATTTTGTTTAGTATTATGAATAATCTGGATACATTTTAATTCCTACCAATGTATCTACTATCATTTAGTTATAATTTAAGAAATAAAGATACACAAATTAAAAAAAAAATTGTGGATGATTTGAAATAGTTTTTTTTTTCGATATAATTTTTTTCTTAATTTATCAAAATATTATAGAGAACATAGCTAAATGCTTCGCCACAACGAAAAGATGACAAAATCTTTCATTTGTCATTTTTGGTGTTTTCCCCTTTATAAACAAAAGTTAGCACCAATGCACGGTTAAAAAAGTTGAACTCCTATCTCAGCAGGGGCATTCATTTACTCATACTTTTATTATTATTTACCAGGTTGAGTTTTGGCAGATTTGTTTATTGGATATTAAAAAAACCAAACTATTATATTGATATTATTAATCATGATTATGGAATACTCCTAGAACCTAGAAATTACTTCAATCCTCCACCACACCATACTAAAAGCATATTATGACCTATAAAATATGATCATCCTGCGAAGACCGTTGCACCGTCGGAATGTCAATATCGGCGCGTGTATATTTCATTTTATATTCAGGCCGTTTACGTCAGGTTCTGTATCTCCTGCCAAGTGCGTCCGTGAATACGGTTATATGTTGAAAGAAAGATGTACACAGTAATTGCGTAACTTTGAAAACAATAATTATTGTGCTCAAGTCTCAAGATTTTAAGAGTATTAAGAGATTTTGACGATCCTGAATTTATTTTTTTTCTATAAAAAACAATCACCAGTTTAAATCAATTTAGTCAGTGGGTAGATGTCATAACCTTCCATAACAACATTACAAACTAATTTTTTTTGGTTTATTACTTTATATAAATACATTTCAATAGTTGGGGGCTTATCATGATAGTCGACTTGATCATTTCGGATGTGATTAATGTACATGGATACGGCATATCCAACCCTGTCAGTTGATTGTCCTTGATCGATTGACCCGGTACTTACCAAACTGTTCGGCAGTAGTTTGTGGCATTCCATGAGTGACACCTGGCATTTTGAGTCCACGCCAGCGATCAGTGTTACTGAACCCTGAGTTGGTAGCTGGGGACTTTAATGTCTCAGTCCCGCCATGCCGTTTCTCCGGATCCTCACTGTGATCACCGGCCAGGATCGTTTCCAATGATCGGACGGTGAGAGATTGGACTGCCTCGGACGGGGCAATTACTTAGGGTTTCATTTCACGCGGCTCGGGTCATTTGTTCATTGCTCAGCTCTGCGGATGCAGTCTCTGCTCCAGCGCCGCTGCCATACTCGGGAGGACATTATTATTGCATTTCTGGTTCATCTTCACCGGTGTGATTGGAGGAACTTTAGAGATGGTCTGTTGGCGGCGAAACCCTCCCTGTTCCCTGCCCTTAGCTCCATCTGCAACAGGTAATGCGTTCCTCCTAGCTTATTTACAGCACTAATTCATTCCTTCACTATATTTATGGGCATATTCTAACTACTGGTTTATCACTGATTTACGCAGGGTAGCAAGTCGACGAGGTCGCGGTTGCGAGGATCAACAGTGTTTCGACCTTCAACCCCTTATCCGGTAAGCACCCTACCACCGTGGGTCTGTACTATTGATTCCACCTGGAAGTTCGACTTATATTGTTTGCTTCTGCCAGGGTTTTGTCGATCTTATGATTGTTTGGCGCTATGGCCGCACCTCGACAAGATTTCATTTCTGTTCACTGTTATGATTATTTGGGATTAAAGCCCAGGTTGCCGTTTGGTATAGCTGGTCATAGGGTTTTGACTTCAGTCATGGTCTGTCATATAGCTCGGCTCGTGTCTGTAATTTATGCGAGTACTCAAATAGACAGTTGTAATGAATTCAGTATTTTAAGGCCGAGGTTAATATATTGAGATTATGGGTTTACTTTTATTGTCGAACAGACTTCGCATACTCAGGTCTTTTGTTTTATTTCTTTATTGTTTAGCATATTTACACTTGGTTAGCGCACGGGTCGCTCCTCATGAGTCACCGAGTCTTCTCATGATGTGCACTGGATATTTACTTCTATTTTAGTGAATTATACCGAGGGTTTTGGTTTGCAGTTCTGCTCTTTCTGAGGTTGCCGCCTCTCGGAGGTTAAACGATACATGGGTAATGCATTGATAGTGAACTTATGCATTTCATGGTTAATGTTTGATTAATTTTTGAATAACAGATTCTTATAATTAAATCTGGTGTGTTTATAAATGAAATGAGGAGGAAGCCTGTTACGTCCAGTAACGGCTACACCTTTAGTGGTTCACCACTCCTCATTATTATTTGGAAACGACTGTTAAATGTTCATATCGAACTCATTATTATATGTTTGTTTTTCTTGTTTTGCTGATAAATTTATCCGCCCGCGGATGGTTGACCTTCAGTCCTTGAATGGCATTATACCGACGCCATACAACCAGGGGATTCTCACCTGTGTATGTCGTTAACCAGACTCTTCTACAGTTGAGAGTTTCGGCGGTTAATTTTCCTAGTTCTTGCATTGTTCATTTATTACCGTATTTCATTTTCTTAAAAATCCCTTATCAATCGATGATTCTTGTGAGGTTTAAATTGCTGCTTATAAGGAAATGTATGAATATGTTCACAGGCTATCGTATCGTTCTTCTATGGCTGCTACATTCCGAATGTAGAAGATTTCATTCTGAACATATGTGTTTTAATTGTTTGCGGTTCCGATTCTTGTATAATTGTGGCCAATGTATAATTCTATGTTTATGCAATTCTCTGTAGGAATACATATTTATTTCAAGTGCTACTAAGTAGCGTAATTTTCAATAGGAATACCCTAATTTCATATCTGGTACAGGTAGTTCGACCATGCTATTCTATTTCGACACTTAAATAGCTACTGTTCTTTACTTTTCCCATTTTAACTAGTCGAAAACATAAGATACAGGATATTATTCAATTTCTCACTCTGTTTTCTCTTTCTCACTTTATACATCATATGTATCTAACAGAGGTATTAATCATTACCGGTACGAATACCGTTAGTGCACAGGTTCTGATTTATAGCCCATAAGCCTTACTTTCAGCTACTATAATCAGATTTTATAACTACAGAATAATAACTAGTCTCCCAGAATTAATAAAATTACAGATACTTACCAGCGTATCCTGGTCCTTTATATTCTGCACTTCTACAGTACGTAGAAAGTGGATGAATGCTTGATGTCCTCCCAGCCACGAGACCAGTCTCCCAAACTAAGTCTCTCCCCCAAGCTATCTTGCCGGCCACAGCCTCAGCAATAAGACACAAATGTGCCTGTGCTATCTGGTCCTCACCAGACGTAGCACATTCTTCCTCTGCTCTAGTGCCTCTTCCTTCTTTTTCCCCGTTTGTTCATCAACAACCCGGGTCTTTTCTTCTTTCCCTTTTTCTATGGGAAAGAAAGAACAGTTAGGGTTTCCCCTAATATGCTGGCAACTGTTTTTTTTTTTCCTTTATAGTTAAGCAAGAAGGGTAAATAACTTTCACATAAAGTTACTGTGTGCACATATATCATGCAATTCATATTATCTCATTTGCACAAATAATATTTTCATCATTTCAAGAAAATAATAATTTCTTGTTATTTTTATTAACCACAAGGTAAGTAACAATTTATTCATGTAAAAATGTCTGGTCATTACATTTCCTCCCCCTGAGATTGGACACCGTCTCGGTGTCTCACAGTTCCAAACAGGTCGGGATAGGTCCTTTTCATCAATTCCTCATCTTCCCAAGTGGCCTCGTCGGGTCCAAAATGTCGCCACTGCACCTTAACTTGGGTAATAACTCGTTTCCACAGCTGCACTTCTCTCTGGTCGAGAATGCTCAGCAGTTCGACCAGAACCTCTCCTTCCGGTTCGACCTGCAACACACAATTCCTTGAATTAGTTTTCTTTCCATATATAAATTCTTACTGAAATTATCGTAACAATCACCCACCTGAATCTCTTGCCACCGAATCACATGCTTAGGGTCATACACATATTTCTTTAGAACAGAAACATGAAACACGTTATGGACTCGGATGTGACTGGGCAGGGCCAGTTGGTAAGCTACTGGTCCGACCCTTGCTAAAATTTCAAAGGGTCCACAATATTGGGGTGCCAACTTAGCACATCCACTCCACTGTAAGGTACTTCTTTTGGCCTGAATTCGAATGTACACGTGGTCCCCAACCTGAAACTCTTTAAACCTTCTCTTTCGATCAGCAAAACTTTTTTTTGTCTATCTTGGGTAGCTTTCAAATTAACCCGTACCCTTTTTACCAAATCTTCCATCTCCTTCAGCATTTCAGGACCTAGACTCAACTTATCTTCCGGTCCTCCCCAACTAGTGGGTGTACGACACTTCCAACCGTACAAAACTTCAAATGGGCTCATTTGTGTCGAGGTATGGGAACCATTGTTGTACGCGAATTCTACCAGATGTAGGTAGTCTTCCCACTTAGTGGGTTGTTGCATGACATAAGCCCTTAACATATCCTCCACCATCTGATTCACTCGTTCCGTTTGCCCATCTGTCTGCGGATGGTATGCTGTGCTGAAATTGAGTTGAGTTCCTAATTCCGCAAACAGTGTTTTCCAGAATGCTGAGGTGAATTTCACATCACGATCGGAAACTATTGTTTTCGGTAGTCCATGTAATCTGAATACATTCTGCATAAAAATGTGGGCGATCTGCGCAGCTCTATAAGTAGATTGCACCGGTATAAAGTGTGCGGCCTTACTTAATTTATCCACCACCACGAAAATGGAGTCATTATTCCTTTTTGTTCTGGGTAATCCTGTAATAAAGTCCATGGAGATGATTTCCCATTTCCATTCTGGAACTGGCAGTGGTTGTAGCAATCCTGCCGGATGCTGATGTTCAGCTTTGATCTGTTGGCATTCTAAGCACTTTGCCAGGTATTCAACAATGCTTTTCTTCATTCCAGGCCATAAATATTCTTTCCGGATTGCTGTTATCATCTTTTGATAGCCCGGATGACCTGCGTAATGGCTGATATGAAATTCGTCCATAATCAGATTTCTAATTCTATTTTGGTTAGGCACATACAATCTTTTCTTGAAGTAAATCCTTCCAGCATCATCTAATTCATATTCTTGTTGGCTGTCCTTTTTAGCAGCTTGCTGTATCTGTAATTTCAATTGTTGATATTCAGTATCTTGAACTACAATTTCTTTTATCATTTCCATGAAGGGACTCTCCCATCCACTGAAGGAAACTTCATACAAATTATGTATTTTCCGGCTCAAGGTGTCTGCTACCTTATTTTCCTTTCCTTGCAAATGCTTTATGTCAAAGTCAAAGCCACTTAGAAAGTCCACCCACCTCGCTTGCCTAGCATTTAGGGTAGGTTGGCTGAAATAATTAGTCAAACTGTGATGGTCGGTGTGCAATAAAAATTTCCGGCCCATGAGATAATGCTGCCACATCTTCAAGGCATGAATAACAGCAGCCAACTCTAAGTCATAAGCAGAATATTTCTGCTCATGTTCCTTCAGTTTTCGAGACTCGTAGGCAATTACTCTGCCTTCTTGCATCAAGACCCCTCCCAAACCTTCTTTGCTAGCATCTGTACATACTACATAATCCTTGTTGGGATCTGTTATACTCAGAATAGGTGCTGTGGTGAGCAGGTGTTTCAGCTGCTCGAAACTTTTCTGGCAATTTGGGGTCCAGTGAAACAGTTTTCCTTTCTTCTGCAGGGATGTAATGGGAAATGCTACCTTAGAGAAACCTTCCACGAATCTCCTGTAATAACCAGCTAACCCCATGAAAGATCGAACATCTGCTACATCTTTTGGAACCGGCCATTCCATTATCGCTTTTATCTTTTCCGGATCTACTGCAATTCCATCTTATGTGATTACGTGACCCAAATACTGAATTTCTGCTTTGAAAAAGTCACATTTACTAAACTTAGCGTACAGCTGATGTTCTCGAAGGGTTTGCAACACTATTCGGAGGTGTTCGTGATGTTCTTCGATAGTGCGTGAGTAAATTAAGATATCGTCAATAAATATCAGCACGAACTGGTCCAGATAAGGATGGAAAATACCATTCATCAAGCACATGAAGGTAGCCGGGGCGTTGGTAAGTCCAAACGGCAAAACCACGAATTCATAGTGCCCATACCTTGTCCTAAAAGCTGTTTTTGCGATGTCCTCATCCTTAATTCTGATCTGGTGATAACCTGATCGTAAATCGATCTTTGAGAACATGGTCGCGCCTTTTACTTGATCGAACAATTCGTCAATCCGGGGAAGAGGATACTTGTTTTTAATAGTTAACTTATTCAATTGTCTGTAATCAATGCACATCCGGAGGGTGCCGTCCTTCTTCCTAACAAATAATACCGGCGCCCCCCATGGAGACACACTGGGACGGATGTAATTCTTGGCCAGTAATTCTTGCAACTGCATTTTTAATTCTGTCAACTCAGGCACGCTCATTCTGTAGGGTGCTCGTGATACTGGTGCAGCCCCTGGTACCAACTCTATAGTAAAATCTATATTTCTTCGCGGTGGAAGTCCTGGAATTTCTTCCGAAAACACATCCGTAAATTCTTGTATTACAGGGATATTATTCAAAGATGCAGATTTATCCTTGGAGTTGACATAACCCACTTGAATGGCGTAAACTTGACAGCCTTTCCGTACACATTTTACCAACTGATTTGCAGTTATCGGTCGAACCTGCACTGGTCGCCTGATTCCCTGCATTTCCTTGCTGTTTCCTTGTTGATCTCTGTAATAAATAACTTTGGTTTTGCAATCAACTAAAGACCAGTGCTTCTCCAACCAGTCCATACCGATTAGAATGTCATAGGAACCCAAAGGGAGTATGTTCAGGTCAGCTGTTATTGGCTGGTCTGCTATAGTAAATGAGCAGTCGTTGATCTTGGCGGTTACCCGCCGCTTAGCCCCAGTAGCTAATTGCACTAGCCATGGGTTTTTAAATTTAGCAGATTGCAAATTACAACGTTCCACTACTTTCGGGTTCACATAACTTAATGTGGCCCCGGGATCAATCAAAACAGATATGGTAAGGTTTGAAATTTTACCTTCGAACTCGACCATGGTTGGTTGATGTTCCGCCTGTCGATCCTCCAAGGCCGCATTGATTCTGGGTACGCTTCGACCCACTTCGCCAATAGTTGAGGCTTCATGAATTTGAGACAACTGTTCAGTCCCCTTCCGTTGTGGGCAATTTTTGATGTAGTGAGGTCCCCCGCAACCCCAGCACTGTACAGGGGGTCTTGCTGTCCCCTCATTGTCCAATCTGATTTGCTGCTCACTGACCTTGGATTCATTTGCGGATCTGAACTTAGGTGTAGTTCTGGCTGTAAATCTGCTATTGGTTCCTTTGCCAGCTCCTTTATTTCCATTATTGCGTATCCCTTTGTTATTTCCAACTGTCTTAAAATTCTTCTTCTCATTCCACTTCCTGCTAGCAGTTTTCCCTTTCTGTTTACTTTGCTGATAGCAAATTCTAGCTTTGCGGATTACTTCATCCATCGATTTTGGATTATCAAATTCAATCCTTTCTCGCATGTACGGGGGTAAACTATTAACAAATCGCTGCACTTTCGCTTTTTCCTCTCTTATATACGGTACGTAACGAAGTAAGGAAGTAAAACGGGTGATGAATTCATCCATGGTCTGCTGTCCCAATCGCAGATCATGGAATTCTCTGGCTTTTTCATCATAAAAGCGTTCTGTGAGATATCTCTCCTTGAAGAACCTTTGAAAATTATCCCATGTTATGTTTTGCTCTGTAACCCCTTTCACGATCTTCACTTCTTCCCACCATAAGGTGGCCTTTCCTTGTAATTGAAAAATAGCTAGTCGTGCTTTAAGATTATGATCATACTCATAAAGCTGAAAATACTTATTCATATTGATTAACCATGCTTCAGCGGCTTCTTCTTGCTCTTCGTCAAAATGTGGTGGCTTAATCTTACGGAATTCCCCTTGCAGTTCTACCCTTTGTCTTTTCGAGGTTTGCTGTTCTAATACATTGTCAGAGCGTTCTTCCTGCTCCTCTGATCCTTCAGGGGGTATGTGATGGTTCTGCTCTTCCGACATCCTTTGCTGTTCCGCACTCGGATTAACTGGTAATTGATTTTGCCTGTCGGACAAACTTTTTAAAATTCTTTCCTGTTCCATTGTTAATCGGGCGTTATCTTCTCGCAATCTAGCCATCTCATTCTTCAGCTCCTGCACAGTTTCCAGAATTGCTTGATTTGTGACTCTGGCTTCCTCGCCAAGTTGTACTCACAATTCCAGGTTATTTCCTGCACCGGTTGCGCCCTGTCCCATTACAGGTCGTCGCGGTGTATGCTCTTCTCTTCTCATATCTGTTATTCTCATAATCTAATCCTGCATAAGAAAACATTCACAAGTAATAAAGAAAAATGATTATTTGTCAATTCATTTTCACATGTTCATTCATCCTTGTCTTACCCAAAGGTCACAGTACTGTATCTGGGCTCTGATACCATATGTCATAACCTTCCATAACAACATTACAAACTAATTTTTTTTTTTGTTTATTACTTTATATAAATACATTTCAATAGTTGGGGGCTTATCATGATAGTCGACTTGATCATTTCAGATGTGATTAATGTACATGGATACGGCATATCCAACCCTGTCAGTTGATTGTCCTTGATCGATTGACCTGGTTCTTACCAAACTGTTCGGCGGTAGTTTGTGGCATTCCATGAGTGACACCTGGCATTCTGAGTCCACGCCAGCGATCAGTGTTACTGAACCCTGAGTTGGTAGCTGGGGACTTTAATGTCTCAGTCCCGCCATGCCGTTTCTCGGGATCCTCACTGTGATCACCGGCCAGGATCGTTTCCAACGATCGGACGGTGAGAGATTGGACTGCCTCGGACGGGGCAATTACTTAGGGTTTCATTTCACGCGGCTCGGGTCATTTGTTCATTGCTCAGCTCTGCGGATGCAGTCTCCGCTCCAGCGCCGCTGCCATACTCGGGAGGACATTATTATTGCATTTCTGGTTCATCTTCACCGGTGTGATTGGAGGAACTTTAGAGATGGTCTGTTGGCGGCGAAACCCTCCCTGTTCCCTGCCCTTAGCTCCATCTGCAATAGGTAATGCGTTCCTCCTAGCTTATTTACGGCACTAATTCATTCCTTCACTATATTTATGGGCATATTCTAACTACTGGTTTATCACAGATTTATGCAGGGTAGCAAGTCGACGAGGCCGCGGTTGCGAGGATCAACATTGTTTCGACCTTCAACCCCTTATCCGGTAAGCACCCTACCACCGTGGGTCTGTACTATTGATTCCACCTGGAAGTTCGACTTATATTGTTTGCTTCTGCCAGGGTTTTGTCGATCTTGTGATTTTTTGGCGCTATGGCCGCACCTCGGCAAGATTTCCTTTCTATTCACTGTTATGATTATTTGGGATTAAAGCCCAGGTTGCTGTTTGGTATAGCTGGTCATAGGGTTTTGACTTCGGTCATGGTCTGTCATATAGCTCGGCTCGTGTCTGTAATTTATGCGAGTACTCAAATAGACAGTTGTAGTGAATTCGGTATTTTAAGGCCGAGGTTAATATATTGAGATTATGGGTTTACTTTTATTGTGGAACAGACTTCGCATACTCAGGTCTTTTGTTTTATTTCTTTATTGTTTAGCATATTTACACTTGGTTAGCGCACGGGTCGCTCCTCATGAGCCACCGAGTCTCCTCATGATGTGCACTGGATATTTACTTCTATTTTAATGAATTATACCGAGGGTTTTGGTTTGCAGTTCTAGTCTTTCTGAGGTTGCCGCCTCTCGGAGGTTAAACGATACATGGGTAATGCGTTGATAGTGAACTTATGCATTTCATGGTTAATGTTTGATTAATTTTTGAATAACAGATTCTTATAATTAAATCTGGTGTGTTTATAAATGAAATGAGGAGGAAGCCTGTTACGTCCAGTAACGGCTACACCTTTAGTGGTCAACCACTCCTCATTATTATTTGGAAACGACTGTTAAATGTTCATATCGAACTCATTATTATATGTTTGTTTTTCTTGTTTTGCTGATAAATTTATCCGCCCGCGGATGGTTGACCTTCAGTCCTTGAATGGCATTATACCGACGCCATACAACCAGGGGATTCTCACCTGTGTATGCCGTTAACCGGACTCTTCTACAGTTGAGAGTTTCGGCGGTTAATTTTCCTAGTTCTTGCATTGTTCATTTATTACTGTATTTCATTTTCTTAAAAATCCCTTATCAATCGATGATTTTTGTGAGGTTTAAATTTCTGCTTATAAGGAAATGTATGAATATGTTCACAGGCTATCGTATCGTTCTTCTATGGCTGCTACTTTCCGAATGTAGAAGATTTCATTCTGAACATATGTGTTTTAATTGTTTGCGGTTCTGATTCTTGTATAATTATGGCCAATGTATAATTCTATGTTTATGCAATTCTCTGTAGGAATACATATTTATTTCAAGTGCTACTAAGTAGCGTAGGTTTCAATAGGAATACCCTAATTTCATATCTGGTACACGTAGTTCGACCATGCTATTCTATTTCGACACTTAAATAGCTACTGTTCTTTACTTTTCCCATTTTAACTAGTCGAAAACATAAGATACAGGATATTATTCAATTTCTCACTCTGTTTTCTCTTTCTCACTTATACATCATATGTATCTAACAGAGGTATTAATCATTACCGGTACTATTTCCATTAGTACACAGGTTCTGATTTACAGCCCAAAAGCCTTACTCCCAGCTACTATAATCAGATTTTTAGGACTACAGAGTGATAACTAGTCTCCCAGAATTAATAAAAATTACAGATACTTACCTGCGTATCCTGGTCCTTTATATTCTGCACTTCTACAATGCGTAGAAAGTGATTGAATGCTTGATGTCCTCCCAGCCACGAGACCAGTCTCCCGAACTGAGTCTCTCCCCCAAGCTATCTTGCCGGCCACAGCCTCAGCAATATGAAACACAAATGTGCCTGTGCTATCTGGTCCTCACCAGACGTAGCACATTCTTCCTCTGCTCCAGTGCCTCATCTTTCTTCCCCGTTTGTTCATCAACAACCCGGGTCTTTTCTTCTTTTCCCTTTTCTATGGGAAAGAAAGAACAGTTAGGGTTTCCCCTAATATGCTAGCAACTGTTTTTCCTTTATCTTTAAGCAGGAAGAGTAAATAACTTTTCACATAAAGTTACTGTGTACACATATATCATGCATTTCATATTATACCATTTGCACAAATAATATTTTCATCATTTCAAGAAAATAATAATTTCTGTTATTTTTATTCACCCATAAGGTAAATAACAATTTATTCATGTAAAAATGTCTGGTCATTACATCTCCTCCCCCTGAGATTGGACACCGTCTCGGTGTCTCATAGATCCGAACAGGTCGGGATAAGTCCTTTTCATCAATTCCTCATCTTCCCAAGTGGCCTCGTCAGGTCCAAAATGTCGCCATTGCACCTTAACTTGGGTAATAACTCGTTTCCGCAGCTGCACTTCTCTCTGGTCGAGAATGCTCAGCGGTTCGACCAGAACCTCTCCTTCCGGTTCGACCTGCAACACACAATTCCTTGAATTA